>JAQIWH010002314.1:0-25371 GCA_034695005.1 Cryptops parisi | reverse complement strand
GTAATTTAAATTTGCCAAATCAAAATAGCAACACGGAGCGTTAGTCACGTACGTCAGCGTCTACTCGCGTCAGCGTTCCCCGCGTCAGCGTTCCTCCTAGACGATTATTATTAAGATGTTTTACATTGGAATTATTCATTTTTTGATTTAGTTCTCGTTTGTTGTCACATTGGACTATACAGTACATTATACATGACCATAAACGACTGTAGATGGCAGTATACGTACATTTCTTAGCTCATAATTTTTCTTCGCTTTTTTGTTTTTTTTGTATTGTATCTTTTATTCCTGTTGGGATGCATATTTAAAATAAAATAAAATTAAAAAAACTCATTCATTTGTGAAGCTGATATAAAGAGTGTAAAAATATTTTGTAGATGTGATCTAAAGTTTGCTGGAGATCCGTGTTCCACAATTCATCTCAATGTAACAGGGCGTTGATTTCCAACATGACCATTTAATTAAACGCAGTTTAACCACAACATTATTAAACATTTGATTAAATAGACAATTAATAACCTATGTTACATTATTAGTATATTCATAAAAGGTTTTGCAAAAGATAGCTTTTGTTTCCACATTTCACCGCTTGGGATTACACGCTTTACCGCATACTAACGCTTTATTTCTATCGGGTTTGTGAATTTCTTTAAAACAAGCTTTAAATTACACCGTTTGTTGGTAAGTTAATGACATTTGCGTTTTCGATTTTCGTACTGCCATCTAAATTGAATACACAATACGCCCCGAAATTGTTGCGTAATTGTAATCCAATAACAATTAACATTTTGGATTGATAGTTGGCACAACCAAAGAGAGCAATGGCAATGCAATTTCGATCTTTCAACCAACTGTTCCCTAAAACTATTGAAATTGGTTATTCTTACTCCGATCGATCGAGAGGACTGATCAATTCTAAACGTTTCCCTGTAGGCTTACTGTACTCTATTTTCCGAATCAATTTTACGAGGTCGTCGTTACACAGGTGAAGTATATGGACGAAGGCATTAAAACCCTCGAATTGTAATGTTTCAATGCACCGTAAACTGCTCATTAAACTCGGGGTGGGGGAGATGGTGCCAAAAGATTGGAGAGGGGGGAGAGACGTTGTTAGAGAGGGAGCGAATCGGATTGACAAACTCTATCTCAATTCCCTCATGATTCGATTTGCCACGTTCTCGGGCCTCCTAGTATAAAGGGGGTAGAGTCCACGTTTGTTGACCATCCACGTTGTCGACTGAAGCTTGTTTTAATGTGGGATCAGTTGCAACCCATTGCGGTTAGACTATGGGCTCATGTGGTCGATTGCTGCGTCTGTTTGTCCAGGGCATTAAAACTCGCACCAGACTTTTCCCCCCTTTCTCTTTCTCTCTCTTTCTGTCTTTTCGAGGGTTTCTGGCAAAGTTCTTGGACAATTGCGGATGCCCTATTGTCACTCGCGTTTCCAATAAAAATGAACAGCTGTTATCGATTTTTGTCAAAGCTAATTCCTTGAATCCACCACACCTTTGGAATAGTCTCGATGTGTGTGTGTGTGTGGCTTTTAAGACGCTGTTGGCCGAAGAAAAGGTTAACAATGACGGAAATTTGGTCGCCGTTTAATGTAGACCAATCATGTTAGGTCGGGCAAAGCCGGTAATCAAATTAACCCTCGTTAAAATGAGTTTGCCTCAAAGCTAGTCAGGTTTGTTCACTCGTCCACCTAATGAATTTGAAAAGGTGTACTCTAAGAGTTTGTAAAGCTAAAGTTCTTCGCCACAAAGAAGTAGCGATGCTTGAAACCTGCAACTTGACTGTATTTTTCAACTCGAACTCTAATGTTAGCACTTTTATGTATAATGTTCGGTAAAGACGTTTCAATGGTTTAATGTTTGTTGCTTAAAGCTATATTAGAATAAAGTTTAAATATTGGTTTAGTGCTAAGAACTTACGAATTAGAATAAAAGATTAGTACTTGGTTAACTATACTACGAAAACTTGTAAGTAAACGTTGGTCAACATGAAACTTTTTTTCAAAGAAACTACACTTTAATTTTTAAAATTCAACGCATACTGAAACGCAATTTGCATATAGCAAATATTATCTCAAACATCATTGTACAAGAAATGTTCAAAGTTGAGCAAACTATTTCATATAAAAAATAAAAATAATAATAATAATAATAATAATAATAATAATAATAATAATAATAATTTGCAATAAAAAAACAAGTATTAAACAGAAATTTTCGTTTTCCACTTGGCTTGGTACTGCGTCTTTGTTTGCAAGCCAAATTTTAAGTCTATTTGAAACAAACATCTAGAAATATATTTTTGTTTGTTCGAATAAATTCATAATAATGAGTGATTGCTTAGATATGTAGTAAACTATAAAGGGTGAGTTTTAAGTACGGATTCATGGGAATACTTAAAAGGCTATTATATGAAAATGTTGAGTTTTTGATATAATAACAACTTAATGAGGCTGGGTATCTGCATTAACCTTGAAATAAAGTTTCACGGTAATCGCATTGTTACATTGGAAACTATGAGTTTAGCTATCAAGTCATATTTAGAAAGTCGTAGGTAGTGTTTTATTTAGTCAGAATCTACTGACATTTCATTTATTTCCAACAATTCAACTGAAATAAAAAATTGAACCAACAATTAATGATTAAAATGAGAATACTGCTACAACAGCGTCTCTGCAAATCACTGATACTATACAGTGAAGTTATTTTAGTTTTAAGTGGTTAATTTAAATACGAATTTAAAGATGCATAACAGATTATAACCAACTCAATCAAATTATAACCAAAAATTATAACCAACTTAATACAAATTCGGTATCCATATAATACATTTGAACTATGGAATAATCTCCCTATCAGACTTTGTAAATATGGCATGGATAATAGACAGATTAAATTTGATAATTTATTGAAAAACTATATTTTTGGTAGTGATCCACTGTGAATTATGTTTTATTTTGTTTTCTTTGTTTTGTTTATATATATATATATATATATTTATTTTTTTACGGTTTTTATTTGTACTGTATTGTTTTTATGACTATTTGTCGAATAAAGATAAAGTTAAAAATAAAATAATTTCACTGCATGGTATCGATGATTTGCTGCGAAGCTGTTGTAACATAATGTTGTAAAATAATGATCTTTCAATCATTATTTATTACAGTTGGATTGTTGGAAATGAATGAAATGACAGTGGATTCTGACTAAATAGAACGATGCCTTCATCTTTCTAATATGACTTGGTGGCTACGACTCATAGTTTCCAATGTAAACATGAGTTTTCTTTGAAATTTTATTTCAAGGTCAATGCAGAAACAACCAATCTAAAAAGCGCAGATCAAGGTTTCATAACCCAAACTTAACATTTCGATTTTAATAACCTTTTTAGTATTTCCATGAAATCATACTTAAAATTCACCCTGTAATGTATTATATATACAGTAGGCCTATGTATGCATGTTCAATTGCAATAATGTTTAATTTTGGTTAATTGAATATGTAGTGGTATATCGTCAGCAACACACTACGAAAAAAAGTCCCCTTCAGGCGTCAATTTCTCGGAATTGGTACACCATTGATCCTTCAATCTTTAATACGAGAAATGTTCTATATTATGTTTATGGTGTGAAATGTCTGCTTTCTGGAATATTGAGCAGAATGGCAAAATAGTCGAAAACATCAAACACACAAAAGCACAAACGATGCTCAAATCAAGTCAAATAAAAAGTTGTAATAATAATGAAACATTTTTGAGAAAGTAGTTATAAATGTTATCGTAAACAATAATCTTATTTATAATAAAACTCTATAGCAATTCTATAACAACTCTATAACAATAAATATTTATGTTAAGATACAACGACATTGAGAAATTTCTTATTTTGCGTCAAACTATACGTCATGTGGTCTTATAATGACTATAAGTATGAAAGACTTTGCCAATAGTTTGTATTCTGACACAACTAATTTAAATTAAATCTAATAAATATTCATTGTAGATTAGACATATTTTGGGGAAATTTAAAGAAAAACAACATTGTTTTTTTTAGTAGACTAAATCTAACGCATGTTTATCTTTAAGAATGATTTAGTGCTCCGTGACATTTGTAATATTCTTCACTTAAGAGTTCAGCAAAATATAGTTAATCATTGTTCAACTTTTTATTTCTAAAGTTAACTGTTTTTATAGAATCTTAGTAACACATCTTTTGTCGTGATGACAAGCACTTTTCAAACATTAAAAAAAAAACAGATAACAACAAAAGCAGCCGCGATCGAACTGGCATTTTTAGCTGAACTCTTGATTCCGTTAATAACAGTCGTCGTAAGCGATTGGACGAGATGGAACTTGGTCGCGTGTTGGAGGAGTATTAACGACTTTGTTTACAAAAATTCTTTGGAAAACACCGAATTTTTTGATACTGCCTTTAACGGCATTGCAGTTGCACTCCCGCAACTCCATAAATAGACCTTTTTCTTCCGTTTTTGATTTCCACTGGTCTAAGGAGCTGGACCCTAGCCAAGAAATTCTATGCTACGTAACCAAAGTGATTGGCCAGCAAGAATCAATTGTTACAAACAGTAGCAGAAAAACAACCAAACACTTAAAATCAAACAGCTAATCTTGACACTATGACAGGATCGAGTTTCATGAAGCGACCTACACTCTTTATTAGTGGACTTTGACATTTTTGATACCACTTTGGTGATACCGCCTTTAAGGATGTGTGTATTGTATACGAGTAGTAACACACTTGGTTTGGTTTTTTTTACGTCTTTTTTTACGTCTTTTCTTTTTTTTCTGACACATGCTTAATGTAGGTATTTCGATTACTTGCAAGCCACCAGGGGACAGACTTTCCACGCCATCTTGCAACTTAGCTCGTGGCTGTTGTTGGCAACTCAGGGCTGCTTCATTTAGCTTTGGCTCGTTTTGGGTTTGGTAGTAGAAGAAGACGACGAGACACTTGTGAAACCCCCGTAGAGATGGTGATGGTAAAGAAAAGTAGCAGACGACGAAAAAGGACATTGCTGCTGGCAACACGTACATTCCGCTTCATTAGTCGAGATTGCGAGGCCGCCATTATTGTGTGTGTGCAGGCGGCAACACCTTTATTTTTTTCCCTCGTTCGATGTTTTCATCATCTTCCACAAAATCAAGAACCGAATGTAAAAAAAAAAGGACGACATGAAAGAACCGAATATTTTTGGTTGTCTGTGTTGTTTGTCGCATAACGGTAACAAATTGTGCCGGCTTTCCAATGAATTTGAATGTACCATCTCCAAATCTTATCATTCACGCTCTATGACATTGGAAAAAAAAGTGATTGAATTCTTTCGCGTGAAACCTTTCGGATCTTTTTGATCATTATGGGAAAAGATTATCTTGCGACTGAATCTATCTTAGTGGCAACGAAAAATCTCTTTTATTCATTTTTATATGGTTTTTTTTTTTTAAATGATGATGTTTTGTCAACTATTTTTTTTTTATCTATCGTTGATAAGCCTCATTTTTCGTTTAATGATGCAAGAAGTGAATTTGTTGATGCAGAAGAAAGATTTGTGTAAAAGTCATATATAAAGTTTTTCGAAAAATTTGTCATTGCAATGTTAATAAGGAGATTTTTAAGCAGATTCTGGTGAAATAATATTAACGTTATGAATAGTACACGAATTAGTTTAATTATAATGCGCAAGTTCTTTTCGTTTATTTCGTTTTGAGACGCTAACACGACGGCGTTCATTATGCTTTGTGATGAAGTTTGCTCGGAGCTGTGTTTGCTAAACCCGGTTAATTAGCACGCGCTAGCTTCCCCATTAATTACGTATAATATCTTCATACGAATGACATCGGTTTCTGCACTGTCACACCAAGACCTACTTTAATAAATTTCACTATTTACGACGACATTATTGCTTAAAAATCTAAGAAAAGCTTAGATTTCGGAACGTATTTTTCTATCTGCGGTGAGAGCTTTTATGAAATTACGAACTCGTAAACAAAACTGACTGAGCGGTTTAACATGGGTTTGTGAATCGAAGCAATAGCTTCCAAAAACATTGGTCATGTGATGCGAAGTCTCAGAATAATTGGTTCAACCATGGAAGTGTGAAGCGACTGTGTTATTTACTACGATGTCACTTAACATTCACTCAGTTGTGGTGGTAGAAATGCAACATTTTTTGCCCCTCAAAAGGCCATATTGCTTCGAGGGAAAATGTTCGCAACGGGGATGCAACTCCTCAATTAAACTACAGTACCGGTAATGAATATTTTAATAAGATTAATTTGAAGTGTTATTTTTCCATCTGCCTCTTGCTGACAAAAAGCAAGAGGCTTTTAACTTTTTAAAAAGTTTTCTGCGCTTTGCGTCATATCCTTTCCCAGCATATCCAACGTATTCTTGTACAAATTTAAATCATGTTTGGGTAAGGGTTTTTTCGGCACTCTTTTTAGCTACTTACTTTATAAAAGATCAGTTTCTTCTTTTCTTTAGTTATAAAAACTGTTAAAGCCCCCCACTGTGTGTGCAAATGCTGACATATACTGTATAAGCGAGAACAGAACCGACAGTTTAATTTTAACAAATGTTGCCAAGCAACATGAGTTAAAACAATACATAACTGTAAGGAATATGGCTAAACAACATGAATTACTTAATGAAAATTACTTTTGCTTAATGAAAACAAGATGCTTTTCTGTCATTTTGGACTGGTTTTCATTAGTATAGTAGCCTATATTACAGTTTCTTGATTTAATCAGTAAGTTGTGTACAGTTTATAATTCTACGATCTTTGAAAACTAATTATGATTAGTTTATCATTTTAAATCTAGATTGCCACTGCTGTATAGCAGCAAACATGACCGTGATGTAGTGATCTGAAGTGTCACTCTGTTCGTTTTTCAGATGAAGAGGATTCAGCCATCAGCGGCGTTATCACTAGCGAAGGCTTCTTTGATGGTACAATTTCGACAGCCGACGAGGAGTTCTTCATCGAGCCCACCAGCCATTACGTGACGTCACGTCTTCCCTACCATTCCATCATTTACCGAATGGCGGACGTCCACTTCCCCGAAGCGAACGGTTCCACGTGCGCTTCGGACGCCTTCCACAGGCGATTGCACAAGGAGCATCGCCATCATCACCGCCGAAGAAACATGGCCGTACACAGGCGTGTGCAGCGGGTGCGATCTCGGTCCACCGAAAGACCGACCGGTACTTACCTGTCCTGGAAAGACACTCTACACAACGAAGTCCGGCCGGATCACTACCGAGCTTCCTGGAGCTGGCAGGAGCAGCTGCAGCAGCGGGCCGGCCATTCTTCATTGCCTTTTGCATCAGTTAAGAACGACGAAGACGACGCCTACGGGTCGTACATGCGCGTTGTGTTGAACTCCAGTGAGAGTGAGACGAGGTCGAGACGCCAGACTCAGTACCTCGACCATGGCGTGCCAGTGGAGTGGGAGCGAGAAAGCAACCCGTGGGTGTTGCAAGTGCAAGAACAGATGCACAGACGCTCCGTCCTCGATCCTCGCAAGACCACTTGCATGCTCTACTTGCAGGCAGATCATTTGTTCTACCTGAGGATGGGCAGCATAGAGGCCTGCATCGAGACCATGACCCGACACGTCCAAAGGGTAAACAGCATTTATCGAGTTACAGGTAGGTTGTATTCCCAATAACGTCATCTTTCTTGCATAGCATTGCAAAATTATTTGTCGTTCGTATCATGAAAATTTTAAAAAATTTTGTTCACAATCTATGATAGGGGTGCTTAATTATTTCACAATGCAAGACTTTGCTAGACTCAATGGATTTTTCAGTACCGTGTCTTTGAATGCTCTACGCTAGACGTCTTAAATCATCATCATCAACCGTGCTGTAATTTATAAGGATTTTTATTTATAGAAAAACGGCAAATGACAATACATTTATGCCCCTATTTTATATTTATACCCACAAGAAATATGGATACCTCTGATTAAGAATTCCTGATGTACAAGATGTTCCACGCAATAAGATGCTTTTTCGTTTAGAACTCGTGGAAATTCCTAGTTATGGTAATCTCTCAGTTGTTGTCACACTTGCTGATTTAAAATAGCTAAAGACTTTACCACTTATTCGTTATCATTGTATAATCAACAATAGCAACAAATATTCCAGGTTGTATACACGTCTGCAGACGTTGTCATGTCCATCATTCGGCATTTAGTTTGTTCTCAGCTGGTTTTCTTTTTTATAACCTGGGGATATTTAATTTTCAGATTTTGATCAGGACGGGCACCCTGATAACATCTCGTTCATGATCAAGCGCATTAAAGTGCACACCCCAGAAGCACTTCGGGATCCTAACTATCGTTTCCCGGGGAACTATGGTGTCGAGAAATTTCTCGAGTTGTTCTCGGAAGAGGATTACGACGCTTTTTGCCTTGCCTACATGTTCACGTACAGAGACTTTGAGGGCGGGACATTGGGTCTGGCGTGGACAGGCGACCTCAAGAATGCCGGCGGAGTGTGCGAGAAAAACGGAGTAAATATACTTATGCTTATTTGCTGTTTTAATTTTTTGTCCAACATTTGTTGTTTTTCCACACAATTTTTAATTAGATTTTCTAACCTGTGGTTGATACTCGTCGCTTCGTAGATTTGAAGATATGCGTTTAGTATACTTCTGTGAGACTCCAAAAAAATAAGATGACCTATTGCCAAAGTTAGAATCGATGAATCAATCGCCAAGAAACTCCACACTCCAAATCGTCGAAGTGACGAGTTAAAAACCCTTGGAATGAGGTTTCGTTTAAAAAATAAAACAATAGATAAGGATGTTCTTTTAGGATTAGCGAAGGATAATTTTGCTTTGTCAAGAGAAACTATAGGCATTTGCAAATAGCAATTTTATTGATTCATTTTATAATAGGCGAAAACGGAAATTGCTTCTGTTGTCGGCTCGTATAATCGAAAGGTGCTATTGTGAAGTTGTTAAGAATTTTGTGGACCGGAGCAATTTCCATTTCGACTTTCAAAGACATTTGTAATTTCGTTCAACTGAAGCGTCGTCGATTTTCTTCTTCAACCTTTTCGTTTTTGTCACTATCCACTTTGATAGTCGTTTTTTTTTTCTGGCTTTTTAAATAAAAAAAAAATACTTGACTCATTCTTTTCGCCGAAAAAGATTTCTCCATTGAACGAACAGCCCGAAACGCTGGTTAAATGAGAGCGATAATTGGACGGGCGCAGAACAAATTGCTTCAGTTCCGTTGCTCCCGAGTCAATCTCCTGAGAGAGAAGAATAAGAAAAGACAGAGAAGAAGATGCTTTTATCTTTTCTCAATGAACTGTTTTTCCACTCGACCGACTTCGCTTTCTTCTCGTTAGACTTGCATATTATTATTTACTATGATTATTTTCTAGCAATTGCCAAAATAGTCAATGAAATCGAAACCAAAGGAAGCAACGTGGAGTTAGTTATAAAGCTTCACAAAGACTGCGAGTTTAATCCATTGTACGGTGCATAACCGTTTATTAGACGGTTCCCCAATGGATAATTAAAATAGCAACAAACTTCATAAGTGAGAACACATATTAAATGAGGTTTATTGAAAAGCTACTCATTAATTATTACACCGTGGAATTAAACGTGTTAGCTCAAAGTATAGAATAGTAACTCATTTTTGTTTGATAAGATAATTTTACTAATCAAACTTTAAGATAATTTAACTAATTTTTAAGTGTTCAACCTAACGTTAAAAACTAGATACAATAATATCAAACAATGTTTTACTACAATAAAAATGTGAGGCATTTAAGTATTATGTACAAGTACAGTATCACCCTTTAAGTATTTTGTGAAATAACGGATTTCACACGTTAAATGGACTATTACTTGACCAATTAAAAGGCAGTGTGGTCACGTGAACATTTGTGGTCACGTGTGCACACTGCCTTTTGATTGGCCTAGTGATGAATTCGGATGAGAATTTGGATACGAATTCGTAATACGAAAGTTCCGTATATGAGATTTCGTTATTATATGATTAGAGGAACCCTCCCACTTGTTTGTTATATGCGAGAAAATTTCGCTTATTATACGAATCTGTGAAAAGATACACAAATGGGTAAATCATTTTTTGCACCGTATTAATTTGCATAGTATGTACAGACGCGTAACGAAAAGATGACTAGATAGAATTAAAGAAAATTGAAGTTAAAATTGTCCACCGTAGTTCTTATGAGATAATTTTTTAGGTATACGATTTTCGATTATGCGAGATTTGCACAGAATGTAATGTTACATTTTTAATATACAGTAGTACATCTATACGAAAGTACTTCACAATATAAAATCCTGCTTACAATTTTAAATACTATATTTTTGTGTGTTTACAATGCCTTGTTGAAAAAACACCGAACAACTCGAACGTATGCTGCGCATAATTTTCACCTGAGTTCAGAATGTTGAATATTGATTTCGTAACTTTAGATTTCGTTCGAAAACTTTGAAACTGTGAAAATTTTTCGCTAATTCTTGTTTTTTTTATTTGCATTACACAGCATTACCGTGGCAGCCTGAAGAGCCTGAACACGGGCATTGTGACCCTGTTGAACTATGGCAAACATGTTCCGCCCGCAGTCTCTCATGTGACCCTCGCTCACGAGATAGGCCACAACTTCGGATCACCCGTAAGTTTAAAGCATTTTTCATCCTCGAGCTAAATTTTCACTAAGGTTGCTTCGGTTGGTTACTCGGGTTTATTAATCCACAGCACAGGTAGCAAACAAATTTCTTTCATTACAGCTTTGAAGTGTAACAATAAAGGGATAAAACTTGATCATAAAAGTTTTATTCCAATGTTAAACTGAAAATAAATAGCACTTTTTCTTTGATTTTTTAAAGCTGTATTCATCAAGTACTACACTGTAGTTGTCTTTCAAAAGTGTCAACATTTCAATAATATATTATTCGTTTTGAAGATGAGGTTTGGAGACTGGTATCACAGGGTTTGCCCATAGGTTCTATAGAAATAGAAAGTGTAAACATTAGGGCTAAATTTTAGCACTGAGTGTACTATATGTTACTGGTAAAGTATAGAATCCAACCATTCTTTATAAAATGCGTTTTTTGTCAAAAAATGAAATCGCATTTTTATGTGAATATTTATGTTAGTTAAGTTTACTATGTAATTTCACAACATTTTCTCTAAAAACATTTTAAGCCTAAATTTAAATCCACCAAAAATCTCACTTGATGTAGCTATTTTAATGTCAATTTAATACACTGTCAAAAACAGACCAGGCATTTTTTAGACTGACTAAGCATGTAATAGATTTTATGGATTTTATACTTGTCGGTAACATATTTAAAAAACTGCTTATTTTGTTAGTATTTTTATGGACGGTTTTATACTTCGTTCACTAGTTCTTGGTAGTTAGGAAACCTTTGGTTGAGTTCACTAACTTTCATTGTTTCCTCTTTAAAGTGAAGTAAACGAAAAAACAGAAATTGTCACTTAAGGATACCAATTCCACGTAGTCCTATTTAGGTTTTCAAGTATACAGTTATTTCGTTCGGTCTACTTTTTTTTTTTTTAATATCAAATATAAAAATAAAGCAAAACTGAAAAACTTTTGGTTGATTCTTTTTTGTTTTTAATTTTGATACCTAATATACCACAAAAAAAATCCTTTGAAGTTGAAAAGATAGTAGATATTGCCGACGTTATTAAAGAACGTCAACTTCAAAAAAAAAATAATAATAAGATATAAAAAAAAAAATGTGAAGAAAAGGATACAAACTTTCCGTCTGATGATGGCTATAGTGTACACAGACCAAAAAAAAAAGTAGAAACTCATAAGGTAAAATGAGCGGCCAGAAAGCGAATGGGTCTCCAAAGACGACCCTCTATTGCTCTCAGGGTGGTGCACTTGTGGCACTTTGTGCAGTTCACCGGACGATGCAGTGAAGCATGACGATGGTTTGTCAGAGAATGGGAGGAGTGAGACTGTCTCGAACCCCTCGTAAAACTCGACATCTTCGATAGGTTGTCAGCCTTGATGACGATGACTTTGTCCCCTTACAACTACCTCCTCCATCTTTTTCGACCAAAGAAATGATGACCACCATCGCTCACTTATAGTCTTCTTTTTTTTTTCGACATTTATTTTTTTTTTTTTGCTTTTACCCCTTTCATCTGATTCGGAGTGACCAGAAAGTCTGAAAAGTCCTTTTAGCTGAAATAACGAGAAAGATGACGTCAATTCACGCCCTGTCAGATCGGGTGTAGCAAACTTTTCTTCTTTTTTTTTTGGAGGTCAAAAGTTAAATGGATTTTCTTCATCCCTTTTGAAAGTTCTGATTGGCTGTTTAGTTTCCTCTTTTCTTAGGGTTTCTTGATTAGATACATTTTATGCAGGGTTAAAAGTTCACGGAGACTCGATTATTTTAGAGAATCGATTTTTTAGAAGGAATGTTTTTCTTTAATATTTAAATTTGTTATACAGTACTAGCATTAAGCCCCGTATACTCTTTTTACTTCGAATTATAATAATCGGTATCCATACAGTTCCATTGGTCATTGAAATAACCTGCCCCCTAATTTATGTCTCAAAAAAATCTTTTTGAAAACTCCAATTAAAAAGTTGGAATGGAATGGGATGAAATTATTGGTTTTTTGTTGTACATTGTTTCACTTGAATAGCATGCATTTTTAATACCATGGGAGTGTTTGCATTTAAAATTAAACAATATAATGCGCTTTTTGAAGATTAAAAAGTACACTACCTAACACAACGATACATATCTAGTGGCAGCGCAAATTTCATGTTAATTCCAAAAATAAAAATTCATCCATTGTTGCAGTCATTGTTTAAAACTTTAAACTATGCATTTGTTAAAAGCAGCTCCGTTTTTCCTCTGTTTCCTCGACTTGTTGCACCCCCTTCCCCTAATGACAATATACGGTCGCCAAAGATTTTGTCGATCTCTTCAAAGTACAATCTGCCACCCTTCTAACTTTCAGCTTCGTAACTCTTAGTTTCTCTCCAACAATGAATCACACCAACCAACTGACAGTAAATTCTCTTTTATATAATTGTCACACAATATCCGGTGGCCAAAGGTTTTGCACACCTCTTTAGGGTACAATATTCCACCCTGCCAAGTATCAGCTTCGTAACTCTTACAGTTTCCCGTCCCTAATGAACAACACAAAAACCACCATATACAATTACATCCGCTCTTATATAATAGTAAGATACCTGTAAAGTGTAATCACTGTCATTATAGGATTTAAAACGTTTAGATCAAAAAGTCACATCTACTATAATATAAAAGCCAAGTGTGTTCTTTTGTCTTGTCAAAAATTACGCGAACAGCAGAAGGCGTAGGAAGCTAAAACTGAGTAGGCAATTAGATGACACTTTAAAAGGGTACACCAGCCTATTGGCGAACCAAAATTGTCATCAAGAAATGTTCGACAATAATGTAAGTGAGAATTTACTGTTAGTGGTTGTGTATAGTTCATTTTTGCAAAGAAATTGTAAGGCCTATGAAGCAGAAAGTCGGAAGGGTGGTGGAGTGTACCTTAAAGGAGGACATAGAATATTTGACGAACGGATAGCGTCGTCAGGGGATGCGAGAAGCCTAGGAAGCCGAAGGTAAATCGTGCTGTTTTTATCAGTGATGATTAATTAAAAAGTTTAAACAATAAAGGCAACAATAGATCAATTAATAAATGTCATTTTTTCAATTAACATGACATTTGCACTTCCACTATCGCTGTATTGTTGTGTCAGGTGGTATACGTTTAATTTTCAAACAGCACATGGTGCTGTTTGAATAAATATTTTAAACTAAAAAGTGGATCTTGAATTATTTAAAACAATAATTAACCGTAACGAGTTAAAGTTGAAACAATAAATTTCATAACGAAAACGAACAAAACTTCCGTTATTTTTGACGGACTATTCACTATTTTTATTTCTAATTGCTTAAACTTGTTTAAGCTACTTTGATTGTAACTAGTTAACTTTATAAAGTGTTACTACGTAAAATATCGCAAATATTTCAATAACTTATATAACTATTCTTTTATTCAAATTAAATAATTGCTCCACTGATAAATAACGCTTGCTAACAAATATTGCGAAGAAACATGAGTTACGGTAAATCAATAATTTGCGCGATGAAAACAGAATAATTTCCCGTCATTATTGACGGGATATTTACTAGTCAATTATTGTCAAAAAGGAAAGGCCTGCCAAATGACAGGCTTTATGCTAGTACATTAATAAAAATATGTTAATGGAAATAATAAATCACGACGTGTTGCTTTTGTGTAAACATTGTCGCTATTTTACTTTTTAGATTCTATAATTAATTTGATTAATTTTATATATGTTTGTCGCATATTTACAATTGCTTAAATGTAAATATGATGACTTAACATTAACTGGCAGATGCATGATGGTATAAGCGTTTTAATGTTTAATAGTGTAATGGTAAATCAAAGGTTTAAATTAATGTAATTAAACCTCATGCTATTTAATTTAGTAAATAAATTTCCAATATACAAAATTTTTATATATTTTTTACTTGAAATCTCGTTCACTTTTAATATCTCTATTATAGAAAGCAGATTGTTATACAGTATTGATAATAATTAAAAATAAACATATTTGCAAGTTTGCTAAAATTATTGAAAACAATAAATACTGTTTATCTAAACATCAATTTATTTTTCAGAATTTTGTTTAATTTTTAACTCTTTAATTTGTACCTCCACCGAAGCTCTTTCAAGGAAAAGTTTTGCTGCCCGAAAGGGCTTTTCTGCTGTACATGTTTGCACTGTGTGAAAACAACTATCGGGGGTTTGCTTTATTTTTATTGCGTCACTTGGTTTATTTAAAAATGTCAAATTAACAGCCATTTGCAATTATAAATAAAAATTAAAAATATTTTTTAATAAAAAAATGGGATTAAAATTGATGGGCTAGTTATTGTTACAATTTTAAAGCTAAATTCAACAACTTATTTGCTGATTACATTATGTTTTTATGGTACTTAAGCAACTTCATTGTTATGTATGCCTGTCAAATAATACTAATTTAATCTAAAAGTTAATCTGTCAATCATGACGGAAATTGCACTCTTCGCTTCCCCAATGCACTATAGTTTATTGCTTATTCTATTGCTCCTTATAGCGCGATATCTGTATTGAATCACTTAAAGGCTTCGGACATTCCTGGAAAAGTGTTGAGCTATTGTTTTTAAGAATAACTACAAACGTATTATAAGTTTCCATACCAAATGTCAATTGGCATCTGTACAAATGAATGTCAAGTTTGACAATATTAAAGACACGTAGTTTCTTTCGGTAACTCTTCCTAGTCTCTTTTAGATTCACTTTTTTTGTCGCATTTCTCTAAAAGTTTCCTTTGTTATTAGGTTTACTATTCATTTTTTGTGCGTGTCTGTTTTTTGTTTTTATTTTTTATTTTTAAAAAGCGAGTGTTTGTCGATCGAAAGGCACTTGGCCTTGCTTTTTTCTTCCCCCTTTTTTATTTTAAAATAAGAAGAAAAAAAACTAACTGATGAAAAATTCAGAAGCTTCCTTCTTTTCGAATGGATAAAAGGAACTGACATACGAGTGAGCTTCCGTGGTCACAAACAAACCACCAACAAACTCTTTCTATTTTCTCCATACATGTTTCTTTTATTATAAAATATAAGCATATTCTACACGCAAAAGGATTTCATATACAAACATTTGTAAACCATAAAAAAAAACAGCGACTTGTAATCAAATAGCTATACAAGAATGTTTGGAAAAACGGATTTTAATATTTAAAAAGCGTTTCAGAAGTAGTATTTTGATATTGTTTAGGCATCTGTACTATATCAAAACACGGCAGAAAAATTTTTATCTCCATTTTTTATGAGGGAATTGGTGTTTTTGTTGTCTAATGTCACTTTTTATGGAGATACTATCTTTTTTTTTTTTAATGGAAATATTTTCGAAAACAACATTTATATAGGACGTGGATGGGTTGTCGACCATTCTTGGCACTATTGTTGCAAGAAAAGCTTTTATTTTACATTACATCAACTTTCAGAATTTATGTAGAAATAATAAAACAAAAAAGAAGAAATGCAAAGATTTTATGAACATTTATGAACATTTTAAAACAGTAAAAAACAGCAACTTGCAATCAACTAGCTATTCAAGAATGTTCAAAAAAGCAGATTTCAATATTTAAAAAAACGTTTCAGATTTTATCCCCAAAAGTGGTATTTTTGATATTGTTTAGGCATCTGTACTATATCAAAACATGGCATCAATTTCATCTCTCTTTTTTCTATGAGGAAGTTGTTGTTTTTGTTGTCTAATGTCACTTTTTACGAAGATACTATCTTTTTTCGGGTGAAAATATTTTCAAAACCAACATTTAGTTTGAATGTATATATATATAGGAAGTGGATAAGTTGTCGACCATTCTTGGCACTATTGTTGCAAAGGGAAGCCTTTTTTCTTCACAATCACATCAACTTCCAGAAATACATTGTAGAAATAATAATGCTAAAAAAAGAAGAAGAAATGCGAAGATTGAATGAGTATAAGGAGAGGACATCACACAAAAGAGAAATTGGGTGTTCGATTGGAAATGTGCCAAACAAAAGAGACTGTGCCAGAATCTCGGTTGGTGTGTTTACTATCCGCCGTTGCAATTGTTAGGATAGGATGGTGAAGAAGAAAAAAACACAAAACAGAGGCGACATTTGGTGTTTGAGGGAAAAAAAGTCAAGGATACACAAACAACGTAATTCAATCAAGGGATGAGAGATTAGTTTGGTGTAATAAGGAAAATTAAGGATGAAGATGATGGGGGAGAAGGGAAAGTCAGACGACTTAATGATTTTGTAATTGTGTGACTCGTAGAAAAGTTTTCATCCGCGTTCTTTCACGTATAACTCGATTGTAGTCGAAGTTAACTGCTCTTCTAAAGCGTTATAAATAAAATTTAGCCAGTTTGATAGTTTTATGAAGTTATTAAAAAGTAGTTGGATAAATTGTAGGAAGAACTATGGAAGAGAAGAATTTTAATTTGAGCTAAAATAGGCTATTTGTGTATGTGTATGTACATGTATTCAGTTAGTGAGATCGCATATTAGAGAATTCTGTTTTTCATTTTCACT
This sequence comes from Cryptops parisi, assembly GCA_034695005.1. Lineage (NCBI taxonomy): Eukaryota > Metazoa > Arthropoda > Chilopoda > Scolopendromorpha > Cryptopidae > Cryptops > Cryptops parisi. The sequence goes on along the minus strand of JAQIWH010002314.1, from coordinate 8,164 downwards.
GGTATAGGGGTATATATTATTTTTTTCCACAAAAATGAAAAATCCAAATATATAGTTTTTATGAAGAAATTTATTGGACCATATACCAAAGCTCGTCCCTTATTTCAGATCTAAAGCTATTGTGCTATTTTTCTTATTTTTTCAAAACGTGGCAAATGCAATAATGTCGTTTTATATAAAAAAATACATATTTTTTTTATCTAAATAGCAAAATAGATAAAGTATTCACGTGTTTTCAACTTTTTAAAGTACTAAAAAAATCAAAATACTAGATGGACGGGAAGAATGAAACGCTAGATATTCTGTAGCAAAACAAGAGAACGCGCAGTTTTTCTTGTTTTCAATTTTTCTTGTGGATATATTTTTTATACATACAAAGTCTAAATCTTTTTCAAAAAAATCATTTCTGGGTTTTGAAAATAATAAAAAAAATAGAATGTTGCCAATTTTTTTCTCTCTTGCGTAAGAATGTTTAACAATTTTTGTCGAGACCCTGGGAAAAATGAAATTGATGGAAGTGAAATTGTGGCGTTTGGACTGAATGAAGTAAGTTCTAGGTGCGACGGCGTATCGTAGTAGTAAGCTTTAAGATGGTAAGGTTTTTTGGGGAAGCAAAAGTGTGCTATGCCAATTTCACGGAAACTAGAATCGCAACGACTCGGTCATGTGACGGGGACCGACATCTAAATAGGGATTTAGAACGCTGAAGAAAATAAAGTCGGAGAAGATAGGAAGAGGCTAGCTTGACTTTTCTTCGTCTTTCACTACTTCTACTTCTTTTCCATCATCTTCCACCAGTCGTATTCGAAATTTAATTTTAGGGGATTGCACGGCAGAGCAAATGCAATCTGACGTGTTATCGATGCTATGGCGACGGACGTTTAAGGAGAATAAATCTTTTAGTACATCACGTGACGCGCTATGGGTTCTTTTCCGCCACCCTCGCTTTCATAAAACTATCATGGTGCAATTTTGGTAAAGTGAGGGGAAGTTTAGCAGGTATATGTAGGTAGGGGTAGAAAGTGAAGAGAGAGGGGGGAAGAGAGAGAGAGTTCAAAGTACACTACAAAAGAGGGTTTGGCTACTTTATCAAAGCTCCTGTCACAAATTGCTCTTGAAAACGAGAGACTATATGGTAGGTGAAATGGGGGAGAACATTAATCAAAGTTTAACCTCACGTTGAAAGGTAAAGTAGGGGTAGTGTTGAAGATTAAACTTGTATTCGAACAGTCGTCTCATCGTATGTCTCAATTGCCACACGGTGGTTGAAAAGCATGATAAAAACATTTTCTGCAGTAAAGTAAAATTTAACGACAGGGGGAGCTTTATTTTTTTTTTTTTTTTTAGCAAAGTAAATTTTTCAAGTAACCGGAATACTTATTGAAAGCGACAAAAAAGAGTGTGATTAAACAATACAGAGTATTCTAATTAATTGTCACTACTTATGAAAGTATAATCGAAAGATCCTAAATTTGGTATGGTTGATTAAACATTTTTTCTCGATTTAACGAATTATAAAATTATGCTTTTTGACTTCGTCATTTACGAATCATTTATTTGTATTTTTATACTCTTTATATTAGCTTCTTCACTTGTGAGTGAGTAAGTTTGTGAACTGATAATTTAACGTATACTGTCATCTATAGTTGTTTATGAGCATACTGTATAGTCCAATGTACCAAAAACGCATAAAACGAGAATCGCATAAATCAAAAACCGCGTAAGTCCAATGTGTAAAAAAAATCGCATATACAGTATAAATAAATAAATCGAAAATTGCAGAAATCAAAAATGAATTACTCAAAACGCGCATAAATCAAATATCGAATTACTCAACGACCGCAAAAATTTAAAGTCGCAGAAATCGAAACGTGCAGAAATCTAATATGGATTTTTTTTGCACGTTTATGTACATACAGTATATTTGTATATGACAGTAGAATATTTATATAGAATATGTTTAAAAATCATTTTTAATGTACCTGTTTTAAAAACCTATCAAGTTATACAGGATGGATCATGTAACCTGACACATCCACATATCACGAAAAAAAATAGAATGAAATAAACAAATACGTCGGACAAACTTCACTTGCGTATGAGAGGTTTTTGTGGTGCTATTTATTAACTTTGAAGTTCATTTTAAAGATACAGAATTAGAGAAGAATTAATGTTGAGTTTATATGATCAGTGAGAGTTGATTAATTTTTCCTAAACATGTTGTCTTTTAATTGCTACATGTTAGGCAAACGTTAAATTAGAATTTTTTCTTTTTGTAAAGTTAAAAACTATCCGATTGAAAAATTGAACTGAGTTGCTAATTCAAAAAAGGAAAAGCGTAAAAAGAATTTCGTTTAGTACGATATAGAAATTGCTGACACCCAAGTCGAAAAAATGAAGTAAATCCCCAAGGAGAGATGTGGTAATCCATTTTGAGGCTATTGATTTTATGTCTCGAAAAATGCAAGTAACACCCTATTCCAACTCTATTCTGACTGTGATGGCAATACCTGAGAAGTTTATTAATGTTTTTTTTCTAACAAATTTTAATCGTGCCCTTTTCCCGAAAATTATTAACTCAACTATTTTTATTGCGATTTTTCTGTCTGTCTGTCTGTTTGTGCGATTATGACAAAAAATCAGCTGGATTAATTTTTACAATACGTTTCAAAGTTACGGAAGACTCGGTTAGTGTAGGAGCAAATTTAGGGCAAAAATTATTGTCCAACTTTTAATTAAGAAGGAAAATTGTGGGTGTGAAAGTACTCGCAAATGTGGCAACACTTTACAAGAATATGTAGAGTATGAAAATGTTAACTAAGCGTTTTATATACTTCAATGTTATATTTTTTTTGACGCCATATTTTGTTTTTACTGTGGCATTAGCCTTATATTCTTTATGAACCCTATGCACTATTCTAGACTAGCCAAAGAAAATACAAGTTAACGGAGATACTATCCAGCTACAATTTTAGGGTTAAATTTCAAAGAAGTTCTTTCAAAGATTTTTGTCTCTACTTAGATTTTTATTACCAAGTACTTTTTTTTTTCGTTGAAATGAAATACCATGGTGTAGATAAGGGAAAGATGATGATGGGGGGGAATGGGGTTAGGTTTTAAACCACTCAACAACTGGTATTGGAAAGAAGTTTGCGGGTCTTTGTGGGAGGACTTAAGACACCCAGAAGAGCTGACCTCAGACCCCAGAGCTCCGAAGGGGCTCGACCGGTAACACCCCCCTAAATGAAGATTCAACCGCTATTAGAATAAGCTTTATTGATGGTACGTGTGTATGTGTGGTAAGAAGCACTAGCAAAAGTGGGAGGAGGGGGTAAAGAAAAGTGAGGGGACTGAAAAATCAATGGCGGCGGCTGTCTTTCGGTACGAAGATCTGTTGCCAAGACGACAAAGATGCTTTTTCTTCTTCTTCTTGGTCCTCCATCCTAAGATTACCAGTGTCCGCTTTTTTTCTTTTTTTCGTTGAAGAAAGATGAGGGGGAGTGTTTCCGCATCTTCCGGAGTCGGGAAAATGATGCCAGACTTTTGGGAAAGTACCTTAGTCTCGTTTAGCATTAGTTCTAAGAAAGAGAGAGAACTGCAAATGGCACCACCACCAACAACACTGCACGCCTCAAGCGATATAGAGAATAGTGGATCACGTGATCCACTTGTACAGATTCGGAGAAAATTGCGATTTCTCACGCTTCAAAGATTCTTGCGTTCGTTGCGGAAGACAAATTGCACCAAGGAAAAAAATCATTTTCTGTTTATTTCTATTATTATTTTTTTTTATCTATATATATACTGTATATATATATATGGTATTCTATATAGAGAATTTAAAAATACAGAACACAATACCGGAAACAAATGTATTTTTTAATGGAACTGCGAAATTTCTGGAACCTGTGTTAAGTTTGCCATTGGTTGTAGAAATGCGGTCTCATGAAGGTTCGCCATTATTGTTGTATCATATTATCAGCTTAAGTTACTAGTTGATGAATTACGTCAATGTTATTGCATAATAATCACGTCAAAAAAAGCATGTTGTTTTTGCAATTTAAATTCAATCCCACAACTTGCAAGCTGATTATAAATTCAGTGAAAACAAAGCAGCAGCAGTTTGTGAGCAAAACAAACATACTCATAATGTTAACAAGAGAAAAAATATAAGTTGGGTTAAAAAAATCCATAAGCATACCACTTAGAAACAAAGCACCAAAAAAACTAAATCAAAGTACCAAAACAAACAATAAACTAAATTATATTTGCTTTATATCTAAATTTATAATTAATTTTTTTGATGTAATAGGCCTAACAAAAATATGTGAAATATAAAATAAGAAATCTTAAGCTTTCATAGCAAGTTCACATTCCGTAGCTAGCTTTTCCATCAACATCTAGTAGATGGTTGTAACTATTAAGTGCGCAGCTTGCAAAACCGGAGATTGTTTCACTTTGACACCTAGGATCAAGGAAAATTGGATTTTGGTCGTAAAAAAAAGAAGAGTTTTTTTGGTTTGTAAGTCATGTCATCGGATGGTGTATTTAGAAAACTGGGTTTGGATGTTTGCTTTTGCAGCATGATCCGGAAGAAGATCGGATTTGCACCCCAGGTAGCGAAGATGGGAACTACATTATGTTCGCAAGAGCGACTTCAGGCGACAAGAAGAATAACAACAAGTTCTCTCCGTGCAGTCTCAAAAGCATTAATTCTGTACTCAATTCCAAGGCCAGGGATGCCAAAGGCTGTTTCACAGGTAACTCGTACACTGGTCTAGTACAATTTCGATAAAAAAAAAGCAAAAATGTAAAATTAAATTTTGTCAATTTTACATTGTCGAAGGTTGAACACTGTCTAGCTGAACACTAGACTTTCTAACGACTTTTTTTTTACTACTGTGAGATCAACAATTGGTATTGTCTATGAAGTATCTAATACAGTAGGGAATCCGGTTATTATAATCACTTTAGAACTTGTGCTTTTTGATAATAATAACCGGCTGATAACATTAAACAATGAATAAAAAAACACTAAATAGTGTTTTTGGACCGACGGATTTTGATAAGAATAGTCGATTGATAATATCCGTGATTATAATAACCGAATTCCACTGTATCTAATATAATAGAGGTGTAATTACATCAGTGACGTCACTGGTGTAACTGTGTGGTGAGACATCAAAATGACTACGTATAAAATATATGTGCAGTTTTACAGCAATTTATTAAATTTCATAAAATATCCCTGTTGTTAGACATAACCACAAATTGTATCAATATAACAACAGAGCTAAAATTTTATGCTGTGAAATTTTTATTTACTTTATATTCGAATTACTGTATTTGCCAGTTAGCTGTAGCAAGGTTATTTTTATGCTTGCTATTGCTACTATATAAGGTATAAATAGCAAGTATAAAAATACTTATATAGAAATACTTACATTGTTCGTATTTCTACTATATAGAAATACTTATATAGTAGATATACTATATAAAGTGAACCTTGGCTGTTGCTATGCGCTGTGTAAAGCCTTCAAAAGTTGTAGCAATGTGTTGTGCTAGGCAGAAAAGTACTACAGAGTTGTAGCTACTATATCCAATGTATTATACAGAAAAGCTAAAGTGTTCATTTTAGAAACTAAATTAACTCTATGAAGGTCACGTGATGCAATTAAGTGGACTACATTCCTCACTAGAGTTTTTAATGACATTTTAGCAGAAATATGTGGGGTCACCAAAGGGATGTTAAATGTAATGAATCGCATGCGCATTCAAATAACGTTTTAATAGTTCCTAATCGAGGGCATACGTTCACATATACTCGTTTGTTTACACGTTCAAAATTGACACGGACGTTTCTTAACGAAAGAATGCTAGTGATAACCTGGTTCAAAATTGAAACGCTCTTCGTATTAAAAATTAACGTAGCGTAATGTCACGACAACTTACTTGTTGCTTACAAATTATGTTGAAACTGATGGAGTTGTCATTACGTTGGCTTATTAATTGTTTGCAAAAGAATTACGATCCAAACGGTGGAATTTTCAATTTCACGACCATTAAGTTGGAATTATTCTAGAGTGTAAAGTCGTAACACATACATCACGTAAATAATTGTAACGGAGGTGTTGCTTTGGTTTAGTAATTAAAATGTCAATAGGGTTGCTCATAAATTGGATCAACGATGACGCCTAACAACCCTTTAACGACGTGCGAATAACATATATCGGTAAGCTGTACTCATTGCCATCAACACAGTTTTAGAGTATTCGAATATACTCGGCTTTTCACCACACGTAATTAATAGCTCGGTTGATGATTTGATGTCATGAAATGGAAAATTAGAATTGGCCTGATGTGTGAGTGTGTGGAATGATGAAAATGAAGAACTAATCAATCAACTCAGGTTGTGTGTTATTCGTTTGAAAGAGTCGACTTTTCATGAATGCTCCCCACTAATTAATTACAAGAACATTAATCACGTGGCTACTACTACTACTACTCTTACAACTGTGCTGAATTGACGAATATGAGTTGCTGCTACTAATCAATGAAAATTCATTAACTTCCGAACGCAGTTTTCTTTGGTTTGTTTTTTTTGTTGTACGATTTGAATGTGCACTCGTCTTTTTTCTTAACATTATTATGGTACGGTTTAATTAAAGCTATTTTTGATGTTAATTGTATAGAACCTCAAGATTCGATCTGTGGAAATGAAGTGGTAGAAAAAGGTGAAGAATGTGATTGTGGATGGGAAGAAGATTGTGAAGAAGGTTGTTGTTGGCCAATGCGTGCCATTCATCCACCCGATGAGGTGCCTTGTCGACTACGTCCCAACAAAACTTGCAGGTTAGACAGCCTTTATTTTTTTTTTCAAGTAGAGTTTCGATTATATTCCGTTTTATTTGACACCAGTGTGGCAAATTTGTGCTTTTTAAAAGCATTGACAATGTAGCTTAACTTATTCCATTGGTTTTATTTTTGAATTGGTGAATGGGTTTCTGGCATGCCTCTTAATTTGGAGTTATCCAGTTTATTTTGAAGTTAAAAAAAGTGAAATAGTGAACGGTGAACCCAGCGATTGTTGATTTCTAAGATATCTATTTATATTATAACTAAACGACTCCAATCTGCGTGAATACGTGTTTTCTCTTTTTTTTTTTGCACGCAGGCGTAGTTTTTTCTAGCGTCACGTGACACTATTTTGACACGTGTAGGTCTGCTGTGTTTATTATTATTATAGTAGGAAGGAAAAGGGGAATGTGTGTAGTCACATTTGTAACTAGGCTGATCTCTAGTTGTAATATACAAGTAGTCTCTCTGTAAAAAACTAATTTCTTTGGATTAACGTTCCCGTGTTCGCGAGTGTATTGAATTTAGCTTTAAAAAATCGTTGAATATCGTTTACAAATTATTAAAAAACTCATAAACATTACGACATTATTAGTAATTTCGTGTAAAATTTACAATAAGTATAATAGTTTAGTTCTAGTTTTGTTCTATTTTTAATACAAATGTTACATAGACTGTCCAATATAAAGTGTAAAAATGTCTTATTTTATATCGATTGCTTATTTTGTAGGTAAACCAACAAAATAACATTATAGTCTTTCTAAATCTTAGGAAGACTAGCTTGTTATGATACTTCATGGGTAACTAAATAACTTAATAAATCCATCAAAATTTCAGTATGTTAAACCATTATCCAAAGTTTAAATTTTAGGTCAGTATGATTTGGTTGTAAGAGTTATAAAAAAGAAATTGGCATAATTTCAAACTGGTTGCTCATTCATCACAGCATGTTTTAATTTCCATTTTTCTTCGTCAAGTCGATACACTTTTTTTTAAGTTTAAAGAAACGACGTGCTAGGTTTCAATCGATATTAGGAAACCATGCAGCGAATCCGAAACAACGATCATTATCGCCCTACTGCTACCATCACTATTACTATTATTAAAACTCACTCGTAATTGGAGGAAAATTTTCAATAGCATCTCGTTAACCTTTATCGAATTTATTTATTTATTTATTTATTTATTTATTTATTGAGTCTACATCCCATAGGGACAATTGGTGATGATGGAGAATGATATGTACAAAGAAGGTGGTTGATGATGATAACAATGATGTAACTAAATAGACAAAATATGAATAAAAAGT
>JAQIWH010002313.1:0-25377 GCA_034695005.1 Cryptops parisi | reverse complement strand
CTCCCATCCCCCAATTTAATTTTATTCACCTCTTTTCTAGCCGGCTCCAGTTACTTTGGTCCTTAGGGCCCGTGCTGAAGCTTTTTCTCGGGCGAAAGCCTTGCCACATGTTGGTTTTTAGAATAATAATAATAATAATAAATGGTAGCGAAATTGTCCAGGAGAGCCGTTTTAATGATGAGAAACTTCATCAAGTGCCATACAGAACAACAAGGTGATTCTTTATATTATGCTGCCATTTTCTGAAAAATCCAGGAAGTGGGGTAAAGTAACAAGCTAGAAACAGTACTGAGGGACAATTCGATATAAAAAAATGTCATTATTGAAAAAAGTGTGGCTTACCATCACATTGCCCGAAGCCCTTCAATTCATTAAACAGAAGCCGATCGGCTAGTTAGAAATGAAAGCAATGTATCTATGTGCGGAAAGATTCTGATCTAGACCACCTTCATATCGTCGTTGAAGACAACATGCTTCCAGTGACCCATCGGATAACCAACGTGGCCTTGCTCGCTTCTTAACAATTCGACATTTGGAGCTCGTTCTCGAGATTGATAAGACGTAGTAGTATTCCTAGACTAGATGCAATAGTTCTTGATTTCGGGATCCAGATGAAACGTGAAAAACGCTGCTCGTTATTAACGATGGACGAATTCCATACTCACAGCATTGACAAGGTAGTAGCTTCTTCCTTCAGTCTTCTGTGAACGACTGGAACAACTGATTGACCATGGAAACTAGCAATGCGCTGCCAACTTACCTTCACTTGATAATAGACAAGTTAAGACTTAGTTTCGAATGAAACACGTAACATTTTGCTTTATGCCTAAAGAACAGAATCGAAACCAATTGGGCAAGGAAAGAAAAACAAGATTTAAAACGTCATTTTAGTTTTTAATCTCCGAACACTAGGATTGTAAAATCCTTTGCATAAATAAAAACTTCTTCGTTTAATACTTATAATATCAATTTCGTTTTCAACTACAAGAGCGCTTGTAAAATTTTCATCTTAGAGTCGTCGACAACGACAAAAAAAATGTTAGGAAATAACAGTAATGAAAACTAACAATAAATGAATGTGTCAATAGAAATAGAACATCTTGTTGTATAGGAATATCTTTTCAATAAATAAATAAGTCGTCGCAAGTTCAACTCCTCAAGTTCAACACGTTCCGCACAATGATCCTACGGCAGTAACAATACAAGGTAACACATGTCCTAAGCAACAGTAGAAGTAGTAGCAATTAGTAGTAGTAGTAGTAATAATAATAATAATAATGCCAATAATAACAATGACAATGATGATGATGTTGATCTTGTAGATGGCTGCAGAGAAAACGCAACCAACAGTTTATTCTAACTTTTTGGACACACATGCACACGCCACTGATAAATTGCGCAACACCAGCACGTTGACCGTTCCCAGCTACGAGAAGTTCACCTAAGTTCACCTCGATTGGTTCACCTAAGCTAATAGGACGATGTTAAAACCGCGATGATGTTTTAGGCAGACATCGTCTGGTCATCTCGACGCGAAGAAGAAGAAGAACCAGAATGCAGGAAACGGAAAAGAAGGCACTTTCCAAGATTCCACAATGCCGCTCTCTAGCTAAAGCGGAAGAAACAACGTGGGTTGACATAGATGAAGAAACGTGGATTGTTATCGTCCTCCTCTTCCATATTTTCCCGCGCCACTCGGCCCCTTCAAATCGAACGGTTTTTCGATCGACGAAACGGAATGGGCATTTGACACGCCAAAGCGCATCGTCACTCGCCGGCGGATTGTCACGTGATGGAAGCCGAAGAGAGCGACGTGCATGGTAGACTGCTCGTCGATGGACAGGGTGACACGCCGAGCGAAACGACGCACGAGTCGGACAGATCGGTGGCGTCTGTCACCATGGACATGTCATCGTCGACGGACGACAGATTGGCGATGCTGGCCGAGTCTACGAACGTGCTGGCACTGTCCGGCAACCCCGAATCGGTGAGGATGGAAGACGTGCCCAGGCCCGACGTACCGGACAAGCTCGAGCAACGTGACGTGCAGGGCGAGCCCATTGACAACAGTTGTTGCTGTCCTCGATGCGGCGACGGTTGTTGATGTGATGGGTAACCGGACCGATGGTGGGACACGTGCGGAGGAAGAGGCGGCGGAAAACCTGTGGCCGCCAGGCTGGGGATATCGGGCAGGCTGAGACTGGCGGCTACGTTCGGCTCCACGAGCACGCTGGGAATGTTGCCCGCCGACTGCGACGTCGACAGCTCCTCCAAGTCCTTCGGAAGCGAAAAAAGAAAGTAACGTCAAACAACACCGCAACTCCCGGGAGAAACAAAGTTAGCAAGAGCTCAACAAAGACAAATAAAAAGCAAGTTGGAAAATAGCGGGTGGGTATACTTGCCTTGGGCAAGTAATGACGCCAGCTTTTGAAGAGGTAGCGTGTAAACTTTTTGAGCTGGCGGAACTTGCAGTAGACAGCCCCCTCGGCCGACGACACCTGCTGCGTCTTGATGAGAAAGCCCTGGTCGCGAAACCTTGCCTCGAGCTTCTCGCGCACCAGCGCCTTGCGGGATCGTCGGCGACTCTTCTTGCCGGCCGCCAGCTTGCGGCCCAGCTCCTCCTGCGACCCCACGTGTATCTTGTAGGTCCGAAACCGATCGGGCGTTTTTTGAGGCGCCGCCGAACCCGCGGCGGAGCTCGACCCGCTCCCGCGAGGATGCCCCGTCGACTCTTCGCCGCTGGCCGGGGTTGGCTTGCTGGTCCTCGGCAGTGACACGTAGAAGCTTTTCTTCTCCTCCAGCATGGGCTGCACCCCTTTGATCAGCTTAAACTTGCAGATGCTGATGTCGTTAGCCGACGTAGCCGGCGATCCCGGTTCTCCCGTCGTTGTATGTAAGAGCGAAGGGGTTCCCAGTCCCCTGTGCGACTTGCCCCGTTGCACCGTTCCGCTGCGACTGTGCCTGAGGCCCTCGACGGCGGCCTTGTTCCTCGGCCTCGCTTCCAATTTCGACGTGGACGATGTTTTGCGGATAGGAACCGCTTCGCCGCCGTCGGCTTCTCGTTCGCCCGACGCCCGAGACGAAGCGGGCAAAGCCCAGCCCGACGAGGTGGTGGCCGTGGCCGTGACGGGAGAAGGTGCCATCAACGTGGCCGGCACGAACACAAAGTAGCCGCCGGCGCCGGTTGAAGCGGCCGGGACAGCAAAAGGGTCCGGGAGGCCCGGCGTCGTGTTGGGCACTAATTCAGCCGTGGACACGTACACGTCGGGGGGCTTGGCGGCGGGGCTGCTCTCGGTCTCGCCGCTCGACGAAATGGTGACGACGGACTGCGACGCTGACTTCCTCTTTCCCGACCAACACGGGCTGTCGCGTCGCTTTTCTTCGAGGCGCGCATCCTCGTCCCACAGACTCATGTTCTCGAGCATGCGCGAAATGTGAGGCACCCGTTTTCCTCGGCACAACTTGAACGGCAGCATCGGGTCGGTCAACGCCCCGCCCGCGCTCGTTTCCCGCACCAAAGTCTCCGACGACGTGCGCCTCGTGCACGTTCTCTCTGTGTGCTGCTGTTGAAACGACAGGTCCATGGCTTCGTGTTCCCAGCCCGCGGAGGAACTGAAAAAAGACAAACCCAACAAGGCGTAAAAACGCATTCTTCCTCACCACCAACTGACTCAACCAGCTTCGGACCGACGAAACCAATCCACCCAAGGGCCTGCTGGGGTTCGTCGGTCACTTCCGAAAAACAGAGGGGTACCTGTGCCGAAGGGCGCTGGCGAAACCCGGGGTGGCGGTGACACTGGTGGTCGTCGTCGTAGCCGACGTTCGTCGTTGCTCTTGTCCGGCGTCGCCCCGTCGCTGCTGCCGCGGTCTCGCGTCCTCTGTCGAGACACGCGTAGCAAACGGTTCAGGTTGGCCACAACGTGTTGATGGGTGGCGTTGTCGTTGCTGCCATCGGTCGTAAGCCTCGTCTTCGTCGTCGTCTGGTTCCCGCTTTACTTTGGTCGCGACGACGCTGCTCTTGGCAGGGTGACGCTTGGCGTGGTCGGCGAGGCACAGATTCAGTGGTTCGGCCAACTCTTCTTCGTCTTCCTCGTCCTCATCGTCGTCTTCATCGTCGGCTTCTTCTTCGTCATCGTCGTCTTCCTCTTCGGAATCTTCAAAAAACGACCTTCTCGCGCGCGACTTTCTTAGCCGATGTGAAGCCACAAAAGCGTCGCCTAACGCGTTCCAGCCGCGCGCGAGACTCAAGTCGATCACATCGTCGTCGTCATCTTCGTCGTCTTCGTTGGTGCGCGACTGCGAGGGGGGTTGAAGGTTCCCGGAAACGACCAGCGTCCGGTTCGACGACTCGCTCGCGCATGACGTTGTTTCACGTCTTTTGGATCGTTCCTCAGTCCGCGTGGTTGTAGTTGTCGTTGTCGTCGACGTCATCCTGTACTGCGGAGGGATGCCTTGCTGATGAAATTTGAGCTTACAGCGGCGGTTACGACTACTACCTCGTCCAGATGACGGGTCCGTTCGAGGTTCCTCTTCGCCTCGTGGTGAAGATGACGAAGAATTGCGCAAAAACGTTGGACGCGACGTGGGTTTCCGCGATTGGAAGGGCGACAATATGCTGTACAGGTTGCCGTCAGCGATGTGAAAATTCTTCTGCGTATAGCCAAACGTGGGAGATGCGTCGAAAGATCTGCGAATCGAACAACGAGATCAAAGCAAGAAAGAAAAAGTCGTCTTTTGTACCGCGCTGTGTCAAACACTTTAAAAAGTTGGCTTTTTTACAAGCTAAAGGTGATAAAGGTTATCATCCGCGAGATAGCTAAGAAGGTCGTCTGTTTATTTATTTATGTTCTATTCTTCGTACCATAGGGACATCAGATGAATTTAAATGTAATAATAAACATTGTAAACTTATATAACAAAGTTATAAAATTTGTGTCGTCATGGGAGATGTTTAACATCCAACGTAGGCCAACGCTTCCTATTAAGCTAATTTGTCATTCGTGATTGCGTACTATTTTTCTTTCCACTCACCCTGTGTGCTTTCCTTCGGCGAGACTAGGTATCATTAACCGGGTCGTGTGTTCCGGTGCCCATTCGTGGGGGATCGACGACGACGAAGGCATCGTCGATGGCCATTGTTGATCCCACGCGACTGCCGAACGCGACCCACTCAAGTGGACGTCGTCCTCGTCGGCTATCCAAGGTACTTCCATCTTCATGTCCAGCATAGTCCGTTCGAGTTTGCGCATGGCTTAAGCGATCGGTCATCTGGAAGAAGTCGGAAAATGAAAAGAGAAAACAAAAATATTTCTATACAATTTTACGGAGTATTTATAGAAAAAAAATTCAGATTAAAATAGCTTGTTTTAATTGAATTCAATGAGAATTGTGGATGTGTTTGCGCTTTCCGAATGTAGAGAGGAGGGGGTCAGCTCTCCCCTTCTCCACATGTGGGAAAGATAAAGACCATTCTCTTGGGTGGCAGTGAAAGAGGGTGAAAGCAAAAACCACAGCTTCTTTTTCCCGTCTAAGGACAACTACCTCAACAAATTGTAACGAATATTGCCAAGTAATACGAGTTGAATTAATAAATACCTGTAACGAATATTGCGAAGCAATATGAGTTAAATGAATAAATGCTTGTAACTCATGTTGCTTCGCAACATGCCCTTGAGAATATTATTATTATTATTATTATTATTATTATTATTATTATTTATTAAACGGTCCATTGGGTCCATATTTCAACAAAACAAAAACAACAAACATACAACAAACAAATCATGTACAAATTATTCCATAAAATTGACATGTTTAAATAAAAGTCTATCAAATTCGACCCACTGTTTTTTACAATTTTTTTCATCAAGATTCGCATATTTCCTTAATCTAAGGGGTAACTGATTCCATTTTTCAAAACATACATAAGGATATCTACGATCCAACCACGTTGAAGTAAGTTCCACACATTGAAATTTAAAAGAGTTAATTGATCTACAATTTTCAAATTTCTTAAAATATTTCTTAAAACTATGTAATGGATGTTGTACTAGTGTCAAGATTCTCGGAATTTCTTTAAGTTGATGATACTGTATCATCTTCTTAACAGTAAGTATCCTTAATATCTTACACTTTGATGTAATAAGAAACCAATTACTGTACATGAATTTATGTCAAGTGTGGAGATATTTTTGTTTATGTCAACTACAATTTGTGATTTTTTAATGGTTCTCTGTTTTTGTTTTTTGTAGTTTTATCTGATGTTTATGTGTGTTACTGTATTTATTCATTTTGTGTTCATTTGGTCCCCATTGGACTGTTAAAATAAAGCAAACAAAGAACAAACAAACAAACATGACTTTAAACGATATAAAACAAAAATAACGAAATAAAAACTTTCCCGTCATTTTGACGAACTGTACATAAATAAATAAATAAATAAATAAATAAATAAATAAAGATATTCCGTAAAGATGTCGAAAACGATGTTCCAAATTAGAAAAATTATCCTAACCTGGAATCTACAACCCATTCTTGTTGTAGATTCCAGTGTAAACATTTAAAAAAGTTATTCTTCACTCACATTATTTTTTGAAACAAATTCTAATTTTTTTGTTATTATTTTACTGTTTGTACTTAATTGTTGTTGTCTCAATGGGACGAAAAAATAAAATTAAAAGGAAAGAATCAACCGGTAATTAATGCGGAAATCAGGAACTCTAACCATGAACCCTACTACAAATAAACAGCAACATACAAGAGACAAGCCAGTGTTTTAGAAGGAACTGGACAGACAGCACGGCGCTTCATCACTAACCTATAGTCGTTCGACGTTGGAACGAGTTTTCACCCGATTAGACGGATGGGATTCGTCTATTATACTTGTATATTCTATACTATATGTTACCGGCTGAGAAGTTTATAGCATGTTTAAATTCTATATCAATGCAATTTTAGAGTAAAAACTGTATAAATATAGAATTGAGACATTCTATAGACTTCTTAGCCTTTTTTGGCAAAGTATGAAATAACATCTCGATACCAACATTTCATTGGCTAAAAGAATTGGAGCCTAAATTTAAACCTAACCTAAAACCTTAGCTAAGGTAATGTTACTTTCATATTTCAATTGTCATTTTGGGACGGACACGAAATTAAATTAAATAAAATACAGTACTGTAGTCTCTCTCTAGTCCGACACGTCCAGTAATCCGACACTCAGCAGGTCGGTACATGAAAAAACTGTCTTTAAACGCAAATAAAACAAACAAAATTGACGAATTTCCTATGAAATACAATGATATTGAAGAACTTAATAAATAACTAACTGCTGTACATAGGTATTTTTCTTGTTTTGACACTTTGTACAGTACCCTGTATTGTGTGGTTAGTTGGTGTATTATAAACAGGATGACTTGTTCCCAAAATCCAGTAATCCGACACCCGCTGGTCCAATATACGTCGGATTAGACAGACTACTGTATTTTAATGCTAATTTCATATAACCTAGTTTGCCAAAAACAGGCTAGGAATTCTGTAAAATGCCTGGATTCCACATTTTGCCGGCAACATATAAGAAAGAAAGGATGAAGTTTTAGACAAAACAATAACAATAAACCGGAGCAATGAAACCCTCCAACCGACGGCAAGGTGAAAGAGAAGAAAACAGCAGTAGAGCAGAGACCAATGATGCCATTAGGTAAGCGCAGCATCTCTCGCACGCACGCACCTGGCAGGCTAAACAACTTGTATAGAAAACATTATTATGTTAGGTTCAGTGGTCGATTGGTTAAGCGATGGAGTTCATAAGCTGAAGGTAGCGAATTCGATTCCCTACGAGAGAACTTTTTTCTGCTTTTATTTTCGTGCGGAGCACGGGCTTACAGCTAGTTTACATACAATAACTACAGTTTGAAAATGTATGATATAACTTCTTCTCGGTCACGCGTTTCACACAAACGGTCAGCTAAGTTTTACTTTGTACTGTGTTCTTTGTTCGCGTGAACGCTCGACATTACAAGTTTACAAAAACAAAAAAAAATTCCTTAGCGGTCCGCTGACCAAACCAGCGCTGAACGAGGCCATCGACAATGATGGTGGTGGTGGTCGTCGTCGTCATTTTTCGTCAGCGACCACGGCAAAGACGCGCGAGGCAGATTTTTTTTCCAATCGGACGCGTTCGTTCCTATCCTCGACGATGGTGTCATTCTCCCGTTTCGGCAAGATAAAAAAAATTTTAAAAATAAAGAAAAACTTTCTCTCTCTCTCTCTCTCTCTCTCTCTCTCTCGTTCTCTCGGCCTTAAGTAAGTTCCATATTTACTTCGGTAGTTTTTGTTGTTGTTGCTCTCTTCTTTCGCGCAAAACTGAGGTGTCGAGTTTCCCTCGATTCGAGGCTCCATCGCGAAGCAAGTTTCTCGCGGAAAAGTGGGCCAAGGCCTCGATGGTCGACCAAACGAAAAAGCTTAAACCAAACGGAATACAGCGTCGTTGATAACGAAAGAAAGGCAAATCATCATCCCCAACCCTCAAACGAAATTGAAAAACCCGAACAAAATGATCGCCGTCATCGTCGAAATTTTCTCTGTCACTTGAACCTCGAAGAGTGGCTGAGATTAGGAAACAAGTTGCGCGACGAAGGCGCTGGACACGCACACCTCCAAAACGACGAAACGACTCACTAAAGCCACGCGTTTGGTCGACTGGTCAATTGGGTTTCAAGCAGTCTCTTTACTCAAGGGATAAAGGTCGATTGACCTTTGTTTTTGTTTTGTGTTTGTTTGTTATTGTAACTGTTATAGACCCTTTGGCCTGTTTTCATAAATAAATAAAAAAATAAATAAATAAATAACCGTTTAGTTATTGTTTATTAAAAACAATCCAATGGGATCAAAAGGGAAAGCAAAATTACAAAAACAAAGGGATAACAAAACACTATTACTTTCATACATAACCCAATTCCAAGGGACCAACTACCAAGTGAAGTAAAGATTCATAAATATGTAACAAAAATGTAAAACGAAGAACTCAATGAGCTCAACTATTAAAATTGGTGAAAAAAAAGGAAGTAGAAAAACGCTTAATGGCTACTACAGGTTATAATTTTATATCAGTCTTGGATTATGTTGTAAATATATTGTTTTACTGTGTTTTACTTATTGTATGTTTATTGTGTTTTACAAATTATTATTGTTCAGGAGAAAGACTGTACCATACTAATTTCTACTTTGATAGACTCATCATAGTTAAAAATGTGACTTTTGAGGATTTTGCATTTGTTCTGTTGTAAATAGGTTGTACAGTTATGGCAAATTTTTTACGACCCCAAAGGGTCGAATAAAGCATAATAATAATAACAATGGTTATTATCCTTATAAGTGGGAATTGCCTCCCCGAAGGTTGAAGGAATTCCGCGCTAATAGGTTCCAAACTCAGTTTTAATTTAAAACGGCACTCAGCTTTCACATAATGACCTATTAAAGAAGGTGCAGTATTTCTTTTAACGTAAACAGAGCTGGGTAGATGTCGACGGCTTCTATAATAGTTGGTTTGAATATCATTTCGGAGGGTGTTACTACTACAGTTACTTGGAAAATAAATAAAGAAATAATTCTAAAAACAACTTTTAGTCATTTTAGGCTCCTAATTTTAACTTGTCAACTCTTGAATCTACAACTTTCGAGTGGTGGCGACACCGAACATCAACACACGCACTGTGGAGCCGAGGATCGCGCAACGGATGACACATGGTCACTCGTTTTCACATGTCCCCAGTCCACCCTCATTTATTGCCGCCCCCCCCGCCTAACCACGGCTTCTTTTATAATAATTATCTAATTACAATTATAATTGTCCTATATTATAGGCCATGGGCTAACCGAAAGTACGGTGCCTCGTCGTGTCCGTTTGCCGCGCACCCAAGAGCCCGTTCCAGGCTTCGAACCCGACCGAAAGATGCACGTTGCGGGAGGCCACTCGTGACATCATCGTCCACGCGTTACTTGTCTACTCATTCTCGGAAAGCGCATCGTCATGTTCTATCCCGCACAGAGACGAGCGCCGGCACACGGCGGTGGCTGGCTCGTTTTCTCGAGATATCGTCCACCTAAGACGTGTTCGTGCGTCGCATGTCGCGTCAAACAAATCACGTAACATCGCCACGTTAAGATCAAGCGTTTTCCAATCGAGGACAATCTTTGGTCCGCGATTGCTTTGGTCGTCGAAACCCTTTCGGAAGCTACGAACGAAGACGAGGAAGCGGCGCTAAAAAGGAGAGTAGCGACGTGAGGCAAAAGCGCTTGTCGGATGACGACGTCCTTGACTGACAAAAATAGCCTACTAACGGGTAGCATTTCGCTCCACGTTTCACCCGTTAATAACGGGACCCATTCCGTGACCGATGGCAGAAATGCCTGTCACGACCAATTGTTAATCACCGATCAAAACGAAGGATCAAAACTATCGGATACACCACGCACTCAGACCTAATCCCCGCCCCTAAGTTGTTGTCATCATCACCTTCGAACCACCGAGAAATATTCGTTGCCATGGTCGCCTTCATCTCCTCCCCGTCAACCGAATGCTGCACCCCCCTCGCCCACGATAGTTGGACAATGACGAGGCGAGAAATAGTCATCGCAGCCACATCCGCCAAAAGAAAAAAATTCGGCGACGATGACGTGCGCGCGATGTTTTAAATAAACATCCAGTCACTCATCACTTGCCATGGTGTTTGTTAGTTGTTCTTTTCGATGGCACGGACACGATCTTCATCACGGTCTATCCCTAAAAGAGAGTTCTATCTCATCCACGGAGAACTCGGAACAAGCCACGTAGTAAAATCCTACTTGCGCTATAGTCTATGTCTATGCCAATGGACCCATGTCGCAATGGTCCTTGGACAATCTTCACCTCGATTTTGTTGTTTCTGTTTTGCTAATATTTTTAATTGATTGTAACTACGCCGACGGAATCTTCAACGTTACTACTCTTTCTCTGTTCGATCTGATTTGGCGACACGAAACATTTGAAAAAAAAAGAAGGAATAAACAAGGATGACAGTAGGTCCACCCGCTGCGCTAGGTCAAATTTCCTGTCACAAGTTCGAGGGAAGCCTAGTTAGTGCGTGAGAAAAAGTGAAGCATCAACGCGGGTGAACGAGTCATTATTGTCCCCTGCCTTCGTTGCGGTTCATCAAACGAAAAGGGTATCTGACATTGTTCATGACTAGTACCATGACATAATATGTCATGCTAGTACAGTACATACATACTAAACATAAGTTTATAAAGCTTATTCTAGTTGAAAGCTCTATTGGGATAGTGAAGTGCTTCTTGAAACCAGGGTCGTGACCCTGATGAGGAAAATAAACTTTGTGGCAAAAGATGAATATATACGTGTGTACTATTTTATTTTTTGTTTCATTCATCCCCCCACAGGGATCGTTACAAAGAGGATACAAACTGGTTAAAGGTAAAAAAAAATGCATCTATACAAAATATGTTTTGTAAGTTGTGTTTTTTAATGGTTGCATAAGGAGATGCAAGAGGATTTGAAGACAGGAGAAAGCAAGTTTACGGATTGGGAAGGGTATTAAAGGGGTAGCGATTTAGCTGACGAGAAGAAATGGAGGGGGGCAGATGAGTTTATATTTTTGGGTAGAACGAGTGAGGAGATCAGTGGGGAGGTATTGGAATATATAATGAAGAGGGTGTTTGGGGATTTATGATTTCAATTAGGCGGTGAAAGGTTATTAACTGAAAAATAGACACTAGGCCACGAGTTCTTTAGAAGGTAGAAATAGATTGATAGCGAGTGAAATTAAAGAAAATGCGATGATAGGATGACTGGAAGCGGCGGAGTCGGAAGGCTTTAGCGTGGCCCCAGATAATAATTCCGTAAATTATAAGAGGTAGGCCTACTGTAATATTTTAGTTTCAATAAAAGTAAGTTTTTATTATAATTAAGGACAGTTTTTGAGTTTTTAGAAAATTTATCGATTAATTTTTTTTAGCATCGAACTAACGGGCAATTAAAACTGCAGGTTGGAAAAGATCGACCCTATCCCGAATAAACATTGTTAAAACAACATGGATGAATCCCCGGACTGGGAAAAGCATCGCAATGAAGAATAAGTTCTGCGCATTTAAACTTTTAAAGAAAAAGTATGGAAAAGTGCAATTGTGGTGGGTGGGTCGGACGAGCGAAATGTCAAGCGCGGCTCACCACACGTTCGTTTCACGGAGACAAGGGCGAGAGCAAGCGGCCTTGGGAAACCCGTTCGCCGTCACCCTGGGCCCTTGGCGAAACGAGGGTCATGGCTTCTCCGTTTCGATCCACTCTCATCCGCAGTTGCGTTCCTGATCATCGTTCGCTAATGTATTATAAGAAGATCGAGAAAGGGGAAGGAAATGAGAGGGGGTTTGACGCAACAGTGGACTCTTCGGTGTTGCACAAGTTCATGCTTCCCGCTTCGCAGTTCGTTGTGCGGAGCAGCGCTACTTTTCGCTTCAGGGGTCACGACAAGCGACAATCTCCCGTCCACAGTGTGCGCTTTGCCGTCATTTTTCGACCATCAAAGAACCGTTGTTGAATTTCAAAAACAAAACAAAAACCTAGGCACATTTGCCATCGAATAGGAATGTCGGCGGCGTATCGACAAACTCATGGCCACGGGTGCGCCGAACGACCCAGGCGGAGTTCACATCGTCGTGGACGGATCGAGTTTCTCGCGCTCTTTCTGTCCGACGCAACAGGGTCCGTCTAACGACGCGCTCACAGAGACCCGCTGGAGAGCGCACATCGCGCCAGCCAAAGCCAAAGATACGGTAACGAGCCACTTACCTAGTACGAACGTCGAAGGTCGTTCGGCAATCGACCATCGCCACCCGACTCGGCGACAACTCCCGCCGTTGGGTCCACCGCATCATGAGGAGGGCGACGAGGCCATTCGCCGAAGATCCCGGGGAAAACCAACTCGAACGGCAGTGGATGAACACAATTTTTCTTGGTCGTTCACACGATCTCCTTCTCCTCCTCCACCGCCACCACCTCCTCCTACTACGAAACTCGAGTCAACGAGAGAAGCGTCGCCTTATAAGGCAAAGGGGCCTTCCCTGCCATGTTGGTTGGGACCTCGGCGTTGCTGCTGCTGTATTCCTCGGAGAGCGTGGTTCGGTAGTGTCACGCGGGACGCCGAAGTCGACGGCACTTGGTGGGATGGGCACGCCATCCGCCTTCTGTAGCGGTTTTTTTTTTTCTTCTCACGCGGTCGTCATCCCGTCCACCTCCCAAAACAGCCGCACGAGAAGCGACGACGACTCGACTCACTGGCTGTCGTCTTGTTGTTGGTTCGGCGAGCGAGCACGTGATGTGTAGCCGACCTTCACCATCGCGCGGCGGCAGCGATTCTAACGCCATCCTACGAGATAAACCGAAACTCGCCACTCAATGAAGAAAGTTTTCAACATCAAGATCACAACGCAAAAAAAAAAAAAATTGGGTGCGGATTAAAACGAAAATCGGATAAAAACCATAATCTTCACAAAAAAAATAAAATAAATTAAATTAAAAAAAAAGCGCTATAAAGCACCTTTATAACGCGCTTTGTAATTTATCCCAACGGGGTGTTTTATATAAATAAAGAAAACTAATACAGTACCAACTAAAAATAACCTACGTACTTAACTTTTTATAATTAACCTTATTTTAAACAAGATGACAAACTTTGTTGGTTACACAACTTGCAACCAAACCAAAACTGTACACAGTAAACTAGTTTCTTGGTTTACTGTGTACAGTGAAATACAAAATTTTGTTTCCATTTCTAGTTAAATGTGTGTCGACACCCCTTATAGTACATGTGATGTTTGTTGAAATGAATTTTATGCAAATTTATAAACTCGAACAAGGTTGGGGAAACACTGGTCTATACGGCTAAACTTTTCAATCGCACTGCCAGCTTGAGCATAGCCTGCATGGCAAATTTTGAAATTTAAGCGGCATTAAAAGTTATTTTGAAACCCAAACAAAACTAATTCAAATGTATTCACCTAACCAACATTTTCCTTCATCAAAAACTTGTAAGTTTCAGAATAACCTTTTCCTAGGCAACACAATCCTCTTTAGCAACAGGTATAGGCAAAATGCACGAGAATGATTATTCCTTTCTGAGATCAGCTTGGCACAAAAGCAATTGCAAAATAAAATCAAAACCAAAAGTGGAAAAACAAAGTTTCCTGATTACCAATCTGTGGAATTCACAACTCGACCAGAACATGATGATGTACAACTACTTGTAAAAAAAAGATGCGACACGTTGCATTAGGCTTGTGGATTTGAGGGTTGTTTTTTTTTATTATTATACAAAACGTTTTTCATCCCACTGGACATAAAATGCATCGTCCAACCATAAACTATGTACACGTTCCCAAACATAGAGCACAACTCGAGGATCTGGAATCGAAACGACTGCATTCAAGTAAACACTGTCAAGATGGGGGCAAAACGACGAGCATTATGGAAAAGCAGCTAGCGGTGAAAAATCGTTTTAAGGGCAATAGCCGCAGGTGCGGAAATTGCATAAAACTTCTAGTTGTATTCAAAAACTGTGCCGAACCAGTCGGAAAACGAAAACTCGCTTAAAAAGTTGAAAACTGTTCGATGTAGAAAATGTCGAGCGAATCTTCTCGATGCGTTTTTATTTATTTTTTTTTCGGCTACTTCAATGATACGATCACAAAAAAAATTGCCACTTATTATTAATATTAATATTATTATTATTTTTTTAATAAACAAATTCTCTATGTTAATGCTTTGAAAAGAAAATTAAAGCATGCCTCAATGGCCGAGAAAAGTCTCCAACCCATCTCGATCTGGCAAAACGAATCCACGATAAAATTTAACGAAAAAACTAAAAGTTGTTGCAAGACGGCACGAAACAAAAACAAAAATCACCTCGCGCAATGTCCAAGATAAGGAGCAAACATGCTTGAAGTGACGAACAGTCAGCCGGCACCGCAACAGTTCGATTTAGCTGGTTGTGGTTCATCTTCGACAACAACTACGTTCTTCCTTTGCCCAAGACGACTCAAGTTGGACGCTTTTTGTTGATCGCTTTCTTGGGCAGCTACAATCATTCCTGAGATAAAAAATAAAAATTAAAGTTAGTTATAACAGCCAACAATAAAAATATATGTTATTTTCATTTTTCAAAACACCAGCAACGAATCACAGAAAATATAGTATTTCATGGAAATAAGCTCTTAAATTGGTCACAGCTTTCAACCAAATTCTCTTTGGTACAATCACTAACTTTGGCTAAGGTCGAAGAAAAGCTCCTCCACACCACGGTTAAGTTTGGCTGTCGAGTGAAAATGCTTAGCGCCGACGGAGGCGGAATACCTGCAGCGAATAAAAATCGAGCGACGAATGTTAATGGACCAAAAAAAAACAATAGCCATGAAATAAACGAGTACTTGTTCTACTCACTCTTCGGCTTCCGCCACAGGAACCTTCCTTTCCTTCTCGAGATCAATCTTGTTGCCCACGATGCAAAGGCAAATTTCGTTCCCTAGCATTTTTCTTAGCTCTTTGACCCAGTTTTTAACCTAGATGAATTGAAGCAAAACCAAAACATTTTTATATTTATATGTTATAAAAAGTATATAAAAATACAGTCAACAAAGTGTGTGCCAAGATGGAAATACCTTCTGAAAGGAATCTTCATCAGTGATGTCGTAGACCAGCACGGCTCCATTGCTGTCTCTGTAGTAAATGGGCCCGAGAGCATGAAACCTTTCCTGACCTGCCGTGTCCTAAAAAGAGATACGTTACAACATGTTTTCACTGTGCTACGTACGATAAATTCTCCTCCGCTGACAACATCAATGCTTACCCAGATGGCCAAATTGACTCGTTTTCCATCGATGTTGATTTTCTTGTTCAAAAACGAGGCCTGCAAGATGAAACCAAAAGTAACTTATTACCAAAACCGATACGATTTTTCACAAACTTTTTTCATTCTCACATCGGCAGTCTTCCACGCTTTTTTGCAACCCAACCGATGTCAGTATACAGTTGTATTTCTTTTTCAAACTTTAATTGCTCAACTACGGAGCGGTGTAACCTTTTTGCGCGATGTTAGAAGAGGATAATATGGAGCGTACCGATCGATTGTTTCAACAACTTCTCAAAGGTTTACCATAACCAATAGGCTATGGTAAACGGTGTTGTCGCCTTTTCAAAAGGGTTCACCGAGACAAAATATCGATAATTTCCATATATCGATAAAATAATCAATGTTTCAGTTTGGAACAAAAACTGTTTCTTTTTTTAATAATATTGCATAGTTGTCGTCTTTATTTACTTAACTTGATTGCAATTCAAAGGGATCGATATAAATCAAAGTAAAACGAGAAAGTACAAACTGGTTCAGTTATTTTCGTAGTTTACAAACCAGAAACAATACTCTCCCTTAAATGCATGATTCATTAACGAAGGTAAATCTTGATTAGCATTCATCTTCGTTAATAAATTTTACAAACCAGGTTCATAACAACCCTACCACCCGGGCTAACCGGACATTTTTTGGCTTTGTACCGACACGGCCGTGTTCACGTACAGCAATGTGAAAACCAGACAGGTGGCAAAACTGATGGTGAACTTTCGAGAGAGAGAGAGATGGATGGAGAGTTCCAGGAGCTTGCTAATAGGATTCCGCTAATCGTACAGGTAGTGTACAACAGTTGAACCCCTCAACACTGAATGCTCTCGTCTCGATCTCTCATGTACCAACCGAGCGGTACGTCTCAAGTTATCTTCCAAACACTTTTCGAGCTCCACCAAAATTACCATTCCAAGTCGCTGTCACTGTTCGGTGAATGCGGGAAGTTAAAAAGCGCAGCGGAGGACAACAAGTCACACTCGATGACTTGTCTAGGAACGACGAAAGCCAACTACCGAGCCACTTTCGGCTCGTGCCAATCCCCTCCCTGTCTTACCTGAAGCGTCGACACGTGTCTATCGTTGAATTTGTTTTCGCAGTAGCGAAGGATAATGGATGTCTTTCCGACGCATCCTTCCCCCAACAAAACCACTTTGAACATGTAATTCCGGCTACTCCCCGCACTTGTCGCCGCCATGATGCGTCCCTCGACTCGACTGCTCGCGACGCTGAGTAGGCAGTTGCTTCAGCTCCCCGTCACCGTCACGAGTTTGGAAAGGGCAGCTCAACGATGAGGTGTCTTTTCAAAGAAAAACAAACACAGCAACTAAGCTACAAACAGCACTCGCCACAACGAATAAACAAACTTGACACGAACCTGTACCAAGGCTTAAGAAGGACGGTGTCGTCGGAGTAGCGAGAAAATTGGGTTTCCAATCGATTTTTCTTCCAGCACAAAGTTTCGGTTTCGAATGTTTCGGGTCGGTTGACGACCACACCTCGTCACATGAGACCAAAACAACATGGAGGCTGCACTGAATGCTTCAGCGGTTGGACGGGCCAAAAAAGTAAGTTGGTGGAAAGTTCCAGTGGTCCGCGGGCTGGATTGGACCTTATTTTCGATACCAGCGACCGATTGACAGAGTGTTTTTTTAGCCAGCGTGATTATTAACCCGGAAGCAAGCGACTGAGAGACGTCGCTTCGACTCGGGGCACTGACAGCAGCAGCACGGTGTTGAAATTGAAGTAACCATGACGTATCACTTTAGTAGGGTCATGAAGTAGTAACGTCACTTCAATAAATGTGTGCTGGTGCAGTAGTGCCCGAGAAGAGGTAGATCATCCTCAACCCCTTCTACTATTGCAGGTTCTATACGAGCAAGATGGCATTTTTATTTTTGTCTACGAAGTGGCTGGTGATCGAATTTCAGCCGGAAAGTTGTCCGTGGTTCAAGTTCAGGTAAATAATATGGCATTCCTTTTTTTTAACCAACTTTCAAAAAAGGTGGTGGTTATCCTCTTGAAAATGGTATACCTTTCCTTGTTAATAAAAGTGAACTCTCCGTATTCTACTTTCAGCCTTCCGGAATTCGAATCGAATGGAAGCAGACCGAAGAAACCGAATACTC
This sequence comes from Cryptops parisi, assembly GCA_034695005.1. NCBI lineage: Eukaryota > Metazoa > Arthropoda > Chilopoda > Scolopendromorpha > Cryptopidae > Cryptops > Cryptops parisi. The sequence continues at coordinate 7,307 of JAQIWH010002313.1, read as the reverse complement.
CCTGGAGCAAGTTTCCGAGTGGTCGATGGTCAACACCACCGTTGGCTACAATGCCGACAAAACAGGAGCAGGTAAAAATCCAACATCTTGTTCTCACGATCGAGGGAAACATGGTGCGTGCACGTTCCATTCCACTCCCAGCTCGAATAAGATGAAAGCGATGTTAATTGAGAAGTAAACATTTCTTTGTTGGTAAGAGCGGATGATTGATTGGCCACAAAAATGTGGCCAAAAGCATTTTCAAAAGCACGATGCATCAACGCCAGGAACGATAGACACGCAACATGTCTTTCTCCATCTTTGATTTCGTTGTTGACCTGCTGGTATTTTTGGATTGCAGATGCTTTGGAGTTCAAAACGCACAAAGGGCGTCGCAGAGAAATAACCTTCGACCTCAACGAGCTGAAATGTTTCAAATGCATCCAACCAGCACAAGGCTGGTCGCATGTTACTTTCTACTTACGGGACGGCAGCAGTCATTCCCCGATGTATTTTCAAATGGGAAATGTTGAACATTTCATTTCTGTGTTGAAAAACTTTTCCAACTTGATACCGTAAGTCTGCGCTGCGGTCATAATTTCAAATGCAACACAACTGGCAAAGCCGTTGGCGACAAAGTTGCTAACCCCCGATGCTCTTCGTCGCAGATCTCGAGAAGATGGCACATCGTTGTGGTACACAAAAGATTCCGAAATGGAAGCGTTGGACAAATCAATCAGCAGTCTCGCTATATCGAAGGACCGCAAAAAACATCTGCTGTTCGTAAGCTCCGTCGTGTCACGTACAGTTCATGAGGGTTTTGTTGCCTTTCGTGTGGTAAAGCAGTGTAATTTTTTTGCAATGCAGAAATTCCTACAAGATCCCTACATGACGACTTTGAGCAGTTTCGCCAAGGTAACGAAAACTTTGTTCGATTATATGGGCGTGGAAGATGCGACTAGTGCGAGGGGCGACGAAGGCATGGCTGGAATGTTGCAAGAAGCGCTCCTTGGACTGGACATCAACCAGCAGAAAGAACCAGGTTTCGAAGTGGTTGTGAAGGTATGACATCAGGTTCCACAGCATGATTTTCAATTTGCCATATTCTGATTGAAAAATCCATTTTCAGAGAAACGCAACTCCTCGGCCCGTCGTCGAAAGAAGTTTTCCTCTGAGTCAAGAACGTTGGTTGCAACATCTCGATTCAGAAGGCCGGGTGACTAACAAAGACGAACTGCTACAAGTCATTTTTCGTGGGGTATGTTTTACGTGTCTTTGCTGCCTACGGTCCCCCCTTGAGTGGGTTACATCGAAACTTGTTTGATTTCAGGGCGTTGAACCTGTGCTCCGTCCGCAAGTTTGGAAGTTTTTGTTGGGCTGTTACCGGTTCGACTCGACGTACAAGGAAAGGGAAGAAGTGAAGCAAAAACACGTGTGAGTGTTTGTTGGTTTGGTTTGAACCGTGCGTTTAATGTCATGGTGATTGTATCATCTTTCACTTTCAGTGATGACTATTACCGCATGAAACTGCAGTGGAAAACTATTGGTCACGAGCAGGAAGAAAGGTTTACAGATTTCAGGGATAGAAAACATGCCATCGGTATTAATACTTAATCAGTTTTGATTTGGATTGAAATTTTTCATCGTGCAACTTTTGAAAATGTATTCATTCTGCCAGAGAAAGATGTCAACCGGACGGATAGATCACACCCTTTCTACAAAGGAGAAGACAACAAGAACATTCAAGTGTTGTACGACATCTTGATGACGCATTGCATGCACAACTTTGACCTTGGTAATGACGAAAAGTTTGGCTGTCCAATCGTTCGGTGCATCGAATCATTTGAAACGACCACTGTGATTTTTCAGGTTACGTCCAGGGAATGAACGATCTCTTGTCTCCCATTCTGGTACAGGTCAACAATGAAGTGGATGCTTTCATCTGTTTTGCAGGATTCATGGACAAAGTGGTAAGTCAAGTTTGTTGTGTGCGTTGTCTATTTTAAACTTCAAACTGGTCCACATCCCACTTTCTTTTGCAGGCATCCAATTTTGTTTTGGATATGAACGGTATCACAACACAGTTGAAACAGTTGCACTCTCTCCTCAAGTTTGTCGAACCGGAGCTGTGCGACTTGTTTGGTAAAACTGTTCTTTCAGCATCTGTTGTGCTCTGAACGATAAAAGTTTATGAACTAAACGTTTCCTATTATCTTTCTTATTCCAGAGAAGTACATGTGCCAACACCTAGTGTTCTGCTTCAGATGGCTTTTGCTCTTGTTCAAACGAGAGTTCAACTTCCCGGACATCATGACTCTGTGGGAGGTAAGGAAGGGTCATCAATCCAAGGTGGAATGGCACCATGCTTGAGTTTTTGTTTACCTCATGCACTTATTTTTCGAAACAGGTGTTCTGGACTGGCCTGCCGTGTAAAAATTTCCACCTGCTCTTTGCTCTTGCCATCCTGGAAGCGGAAAAATCAACCTTGTTGGAATTCACAAGCAGCGAAGAAATCCTCAAGGTACGTCAACAACTAACCTGTCCATCAGGGAGGAGCGAACTTTCAATTTAAATGAGTTTTATACTTTTGCAGCATGTCAACCGAATTTCGGAACGGATAGACCCGGAAGAAATGCTAAAGAAAGCCGAGGGGATGTATTTAGAACTACGCAACGATGAGTATCTACCCCCTTACGTGCAGGATATCCTGGAATTGCACCGTTTCTCCAACGGAGAAGCATCCCAATCGACTATGGCCGACGCGTCTGCATCGACAGAAGCCGGTGACCTTGTGAGCAAGAGTCCGCAGTCTAACGCCAGCAGCGTCGACACCAGCAGCATCGAACTCTTACCCGAATTTGATAACGAATCAAGGTTTCAAAAAGCATTGGAGCTGCAATTTTTTTGATCAGAAAGCTAGTAAACCATGTTGGATCGCCTGCGAAATCATGAGTCTGCGATCGCATTGATCGACACTGTATCTGTACAATTCAGCTCGGTCAAAGGACATTTATTGCAAACAGTTCCATTTGATTAAAATAATGTTAGTTTCTTCCAAAGAGAACCAATAATCATCTTTATGTAATTTGTCAGTCTTCGTGTATTTGCTTGCGCTTGCGATAAACCATGCCAAATGCTCAAACCTCGCCAAGCTAGGTTCGATTCCTTGCGCAAACAAGCACAGGAGCAATACCACCAACTGTCGCCCGCCCCAAACGACATAAAAAACACCAGAAAAATAAATAAATGAATGAATGAATAAATGGAAGATATTTGAATTAAAAATTCGACTCACTTGCATTACTGTTGAGCGGTTCCTTACGCAAAGAACCGGGAATAGTGCATTGAACCAACTCTCACACACCGACAAAGGTAAAACCCACGAACGAAACGTTAGCGAGCACACAGAGCAAACGAGAACATGCTCGTCACAACATACGAGAATGAAACAATCCCTGGGAAACAAAACATCGAAACGGATAACAAATCTGGAAGGAAGGATGTGGGGAGAGTGGGAAGAGCGAAGAAACAGTAATGAAACGTTAAACTGAGCACGTTGACGGCTGAATTCTTTCCCGTTTCGACTTTCAAACAACGATCCACTTTCGACGGCAGTATCTGGTATGGCAAATTAGGATTTGCAAGATGTCTGCTTCGTGAAATTGAGCGATTGACGCTGTAGCCGTGAGTTGAGTAGGGTAGTCAGTCGAGTGTGTGCCACATGGCAACGGACTGGCGCATGCTGCGCATCATGTCGTCCCAGTGTTCATGTCCAGCTCCCTCTCGATCGAGACCCACAGTGCATGTACCCAGCTGTGTCGTGTTGCTCAGTAGGTCATGGCTGTGGAGAACCACTTCCAATCCTGAGCGAGACAGAGCATTGGCTGCCACGTTGAATGCCATGGCCTCATTCCAAACTGGGTTTAAAGATGCACGCCGAACCGACGTCTTTTTCTTCTTGACACGCTTTGCTCGATGCAACAGATACACCTTGACGTAGGGATCTGCAAAAAATTACACAATTGAGGATTCTAGTCGAGCGCAAAAGATCCGTTTTTGTTTGGATGAAAACCTATATTGAGTTTTTGCACATGACCCATGACACTGCATTGAGCTTAAAAAACGGTCCTTTTCCGTTTATCCAGAGGCACCGATGATGGCGCTGCAATCCAGACAACATGTATCGCTAGGAAGTATGCGACCGATCATCACTTCTAACCTAACACCCTATCACTAACTTGACTGGGGTGATGTTTGTAGAGGGTTCGGTTAGAAGTGATGCATTTTGTCCGGATGGCAGCGCCATCGTCGGCGCCTCTAGATAAACGGAAAAGGGCCAAAAACAACAACCGTATACTCGCCTGGAGCTGAATCTTTGGCAGCGACCAAGTTGCGAGCTTTGACGACCACCACGGTCAGGCGCTCAGCTGATGGCAAATAACTTAGCGACAACAACACTTCCGGCTTCTCCTGCGGTGGCTTCGAAACCAAATAAATGATGGTTGTCCATCAATTGTCCCTTCGAGAGAGAGTGGGCATTTCTAGAGCATCATCATTACCTTTTTGTTCCTTTTGATACCACTCCACACTTCTAGCTCAGAGGTTACATCAACATCGCGCATCGACAGTCGCACTTCTCCCACCGTGTCGTTTTGGCTCAAGGGGTCGTCATCGAGCACTTGCAGTAGCAGTGTTCGGTCGGCCAGTTCGTCGTGAGCCACGGGAAATGCAAACATCTCGTTGAAGAAGGGGTTGAGCGAACGATGTCGTACGTCGGTTCGCCGGACTTTACCATCCACGTGAGGCAGCAGCGACACTTTGACGTAGGGGTCGTTGAAACCACCATGCTCGGTTTGGACCAAATCGTGAGCTGAAGTCAACCACGGCATCCCGAGCCAGGATAAAAAAAAATAAATAGCGAGGCAGAGACAAATAGGACACGAACCGAAAAGCGATCGTCACCTTCGATGACGTGCACGACGAGGTCAGAACGATCGGAGTCGTACTTGAGTCTGAGGTGGAGACGTCCAGCGCTCCCCGCCGCGTCGAGCACCAGCAGGTCGTTCTTCTTGTACAGCTCGGGCTGGATGGTGCCTGTCGGGCCAACACAAGAACCGACCAGTCATCTCGTCAGACACGCGACTTTGTTCGATCGACATGCGCGCACGCAGCCTCACCGACCGATGGGACTGGCGGCTCCGGATGAACAGCACACTATCATGTCGCTCACGGTGCCGGACGTCGAGATCGTCGTCGTCGTGGGTGGTGGCAACAATAACAACGGCGACGACGGGCGTTGAGCTCCCGATCGAGGTGACGAGGGCCGACTGTCGGTGGCTGGGGGTGACCACAACGAAGAAGTCGCCGAGCAGCCGTAACAACGAGCGTCGACCGAAGACGACCGTTGCAGCGGCACTCGGAACTCCGCGACCCCCAGCAGGTGTTGGTGGTGGGGGGACGAACCAGATGATGCACCTCCGCTGTCGAGCCTACGCACCAGTGGTGACGGGGCGCGACAAGACTGCTGCCGAAAACCGTCAAACGAAAAGGAAAGATTAAAACAAACCAACGAACCAACAGCGATGGAGGGGAGAGCTGGAGGTCGTCCACTCACGTCGCTTCCCCGGCGTGTCACGGCCAAAACCGAGCGCCCTTCGTCCATCGATACCAGCCTAGGGATCTGAGAAAGGACAAGCGACGTCCCATCCATCATCTGTCAACGACATGCGACTTTCCTTGGGGGGCGATCGGACTCGCACAGGTTGTCGTACGGAAGGCCTAGACGTCGTTCGTCGCCCCGCGATGTTCAATTTCGCGTGCGAGTAGAACGAACGTCGCGGGGTGGTTGACATGCCAGTCCCTTATTTAGCGCGTCCGAATCCAGAGTTTATCCCGATAGGGAAAGGGGTTCGTATTTGGTGGGTTGGGTTTTTTATTTATTTATTTATTATTTTTTTGGGAGTACCCTCTACGTTATCCTATCCCACTGGCCTGAAGCCGAAAAATCCCTTTGAATCCAAGGTTCAAAGGTGAACACTTATCCCCCTCATACCCTCCGTACGAAGTCGTCTTCGATCGCTCGTCCAACCGAGTGAGATTCGGCTCGCTCACCTGCCGAGGCGACAGCTCTGTGGTGCAAACCGAAGCGCGGCGAGGTGCGGGCGAAGAAGCCATCGTGGACGACGGCCCCTGCGTTTGGATTGGAACCTGAAAAACGACAAGACAACCGAAAAAAGGTCGATGTGTTAGAGTCACCGATTTCGTTTTCGACTACTAAACTTTTTCACTTTTCATTTATACCATCCTGGGTGCAAATAAATAGATACAGAATAAAGAAACAGCAAAGTCCCCGAGCATCAACCCACGCCGATTTTCATCGCCATCACGACTCACGCCGACGCTCTTCCTTCTCTCCCGATGCCAACGAACGACAACCGACAACAGGTTGTTATTACTGTCAGCAGTAGGTCCTCCCACCTTTACGAGCAACGCCGATCTCGGAAATCACGCGTTCGACTGATCGTGCCGACAATCGGTTCGGCGACAACCTCGTCTTTCCTCGCGGAGAGAACGCGCCGCGTCCAACACTGGCTCTCGGCGGAACGATGGCGCGAAGAAGAGCGACGACGCAGCCACAGGTGGTTGGGTAACGGGGGCCGGGCAGTTTGACGCCGTCCGACTTGAATCTACCTGCAACCGTCGAGGGGGGAACGAACGCCGTCGCGACGTGTTGCGTTCTTCGGCCGTGGTGATCGTGGTGGGTGAGCGAGGTTCTCGGCTCGTTGGGGGCGTCCGCCGTCGATTCGTTTTCTCGCTCTTCACCACCTCGGGTTGCGTCAGGCCGAACTAAACATTATCGTGCATGGCCGCTGATGCCGCCGTCCAAGAAGCAACGACGACGATGCGCACGCGCGTTTCTGCTACTCCGGATTCCGAATCGATCGACGGTTCGATCGATCACGGCCTCTCAGCTTTTTATACAACCCCAGCGGTCGAGACTACTGCTCGAGTCGTTGAAAAGGATGTCAACAGCTGTCACGCTCGCTCAGTCTGTCGATCGTATACCTCGTGTCCCTTTCTTTACCGTCGCTTCTGAGCGGAACCGGACCAACAAGTACCCGATGCATTTTTTCAACATGACGACGCGTAATAGCGAAACGAAGTCTTTCGCAACCCGTCTACGCGGTTAGAAACGGGCGAACAACACGCCCTGCACGTGGCCTCCACGACCCGCGCCTGTCACCAACAGGAATACCGAGTACTTAAGTACCGAATACTTAAGTACACGTAACAAGTACATTTTAAGTACTTGGTACTTGTATTTAAGT
>JAQIWH010002312.1:0-25378 GCA_034695005.1 Cryptops parisi | reverse complement strand
AAAAAAAAAAAAAAAATAAAAATAATATAAGATTCATTTTCACACGCGCCTACAAATAAGAAATCTCATTCACCCTAAATTAAAAAATCAAATCAAATCAAATCTGAACACCATCAATATTAAGTCTACCTGCAATAATACCCTTTTGACCCCCCAAAAATAGAAGGGTATGTTGTTAATTGTATATTTGAAAAAATTGTAACCACCGAGCATATTCGTTAAAAAAATTCAATAATTATAATTTAAAGTGCATATAATTACTTTCGCCCCGTCGCACAAAGAAAAAAATCTTCAAAACTCTTTAACTTATATCAAGAATGGTAATAATAAAAAACACAACTGAAAAGTGTTAATAATCACATTTGATTAGTTTGATCCTTTAGGAAGCTGGTCTTATTATTTATTTTTTTTTTGGTATTTTCTTTTGATGGAAGATGAGCTCGGAAGCCATTCGCAAGTTCATACTATGACCAAACGGTGCTTCGAAGACTATGAAACCATCATCATCATTATCATCATTGTTCTGGCTTCAATGGGCACAGTTTTGTCAGGGATCATCAGCATCAACAACTTTTTATCATCATCGTCGCCGTCAATATCATCATCGTCAACAACATAAATCCAAATGGTGGCGGTCCTTTATTTTTCGGCATGTTCAGGTGGGACTGCCTCGCAGACCAGCTGGTGACGTTGATGACAAGGTTTAGGTTTGGTATTGAAGCATCGGAGCCGACAAGTTGGGATGATGGGTAGAGTTCATTCGCAACGCCGACAAACTTTTGTTGTACCACTCGTCTTCGGGAGAGACACCCACGGTATCCTGGCGCATGCCTGCCATGTTGGTGGCTGCGTGAGGCATGGAAAAAGGTTGTGCTACCGGTGGGTATCCCGTTGACGTCATCTAAAAGGTGTCACAAACACACAAAAAAAAAACAACTTTGTCTAGAGATGATCAAACGAAAAAGACGAGTAGGCTACTCGTAGTTGACATACAAGTTCAACGCAAGATACGTGAAAAGAAGAGACAAAGGAGTAAAAAAGTGACTTCATGATATGAAGACACTAAGCAGGGATTGAAATCTTCCATTCGGGTACATAAACTCTAGATTTAATCTACTGGATTACTACAAAGCATTTAGATGAAATAATAGTCTGTGATAAATAAACAGTTTACAGCTTCTTTGTAGTACAATGGGATTTAAAAGAAGCTCACATAAATCTACATAAGCTCACAACAGCTTCCAAAAGCTTGCAGACAGAAGCTTTCAAAAGCTCGCTGAAGTTTCCAAAAGCTTGCGAAAGCTTGCTAAGATTTTGAAGAAGCTTGCAAAAACTTACAGAAAGCTTGAAGAAGTTTCTGAAAGCTTGAAGAAGTTTCTGAAAGCTTGCATAAGTTTTCAGAAGCTGGTAGAAGCTTTCAAAAGTTTGCAGAAATTTCCAAAAACTTGCAAAAGTTTCAAGAAACTTTGAAGAAGCTTCCAAAAGTTCGTAGAAGCTTGCAACTGGCGGGAACTTCTAAAAGCTTGACAAAGTTTCTAAAAACTTGCAGATGTTTCCAGAAGCTTGCAGAAGCAAAAGTTCGCATAAATTTCCAAAAACTTAAAGTTTCCATAACTTGAAGAAGCTTCCAAAAGTTTGCAGCAACTAGAGCAGTGTACCAAGGTTCTAAGAAAAGTTCCAAAAGCTTCAGAAAATTTGGCGCAATTATTAACAAGATGCCAAAGATTAATGCATACCAAATTCATGTATGTGTGCAACATTTTCATTTTGTTTAACAAAAACCGCTGAATCGCATAATGAAATTAGTTGAATGAATATTCAACTGCCGTTTCAACTGTGCAACAGAGACATAATTCGGATTTTATCTTTGACGCAAATTTTTATTGGTCATTTAGCAACAACAACCAAAAAAGTTATTAAATTTAAAAACAAAACTATACTAAACTACATTTATAATTAATGCTATAACTACGTGGAATGGTCATTTCATTTGGCGTAAACAAAGACGAATAACCAGAAAAACAAGAGGCAATTCCGATAAACAACAACATCGATATTCTTGTCTTTCAAGTTTCAAAAGGCCAAAAAAGGGAGCTTCGATTCGGTTAAAAGAGGGATAAGATCTAGCAGCGAGAGTCGTAGATACAAGTCTTTAGGGAACAGTTTATAAAAGGTGTAGATACTAGTAACGGAGCTGACCTGGGGGTAACGGTTCATCGAGTTGATGGTGTTGATTGGGTTATGGTGAGGATATTGGTAGCTCCGCGAGGTGGCGGGATAGATGTTGCGCATCATGGCCCCGTTGCACGTTGGGATGACAGATGGGGCAAGAGCTTTCTGCAGTTGCTTCTCCTGTTTCCGATACTTGGCCCTTCTGTTTTGGAACCAAACCTGAAACGACAAACGAAACCCCAAAAATCAATTACTCTCCTCTCTTACTATACCCGTAACTTAATTATAATGTCCGAGTCTAATCCAACATCAACAAACAACCGTAACACAACAAGACAGAAATAAAAACCTAGACTTTGTCATGGATAATAATCTGAATTGCTCAACAGTATACCGTAGTGTTAAATTGTTATAATATTTAACACACACAATTCACAGAATTACTAACACTTTCAAACATTGCTAAAACACTCATACAGGTAAGGTAGATATATAATTTTGAGAAGCACACCAACTGCCCGAAGGCTTGTCATTATGGAGTCCATATAACCTAGTCAGCACACTAGATAAGTACACAAATATCTCGTACACAAATTTACCAAACAACAACGATAAAAAAATCTAAGACATTGTTAAACGACTGAGACCCTGTCAATAAAAGACATAAATAATAAATACAGTTTATTACAATTTTTTTTTTGTTTCTGTAATCAGATGGTACGTTGTGAAACAAAAACTTACAAATTATAGTTCTGGAAAAAGAATGAGACAAAATGCTAAATTAGTATAAATTCAAATTTTAAAAAAATAGAATGTTTTCTGTTTAAATTTGAATTTCAAAAATGAGAATATAATAGTAAACAAACACTGTTCGAAACACAGTGAATTGCTGTGTTCAAAAGTGAACAAAGTCAATTGTTGACAATATCTAATTTAGCCTCGCAACAATACTCATGCTACATCAAACAAAAGCTTTTCAATGTTGGTGATTTTCTGATGTTTACTTTCTATTTTTTTCCTTATTGCCAAATGTATTGCAGCTGCATGCTTATAAGCACAACTGTTCAAACGTTCAAAATTAACATTTAAAACGTTCACAATTGCACTGTTAAGCACAAATGTTTCACTGTTAAGCGCAACTGTCAAAAGTGAACATTTAAAAATGTTCACTTTGAAAACTTTTACTTATTATTGTGTAGTGAAATTACGTATAGTGAACAATCATCAATAGCACGTATATTGAGACTTGTTTTGTGCACAAAACGTATAATAGAACCACGGCAGAAAATCGCATAATATGTAGTTACATATCTCGCATACAACGAGCAACCGGATGAAAATTCCCCCGTCTCATAATAGCGAAATAAACATACGGAACTAGCATAAAATTGTCTGTTTAATGTATATGTACAGTGGTAATAACAACTGCTACTGATGTAGTGTCTATCTCAACGCTCAAAGCTGTTGACAACGACGTGAGAGCAAAGCCTATCAAAACCGTAAAAACTCTTCTTGTAACTGTTATTTTTTCTTCAACTTTGTCAATCCCCTCTTCCCGAAAGAATGTGATTATAAAAGACAGTGTCCATCACTAATAGCAACAACAGGTATAACAACAACAACACGACTAACAGCACCGACCATGTTGGGTAGTAGTAGTAGTAGTATGCGTTGTGTTGTTTGCGTCGTCGTTTATCCGGAGGCTATTCTCGGGTGCTAACGGTTTCGGAGTCGTCGTAGTAGGAAGGTGGGAGTGAGTGAGTGAGTGAGTAAGTTGGCTTGAGGAGAAAGCACCACCCGGCCATAATCGGTTTCACGGTGCGGGAGGCCGCTCGCGCAGGTTCGCGGGTAAATTGAGCATGTGTTTACATCTGCCTGAATGCACCGTTACATTCGGTGTTGAGTTCGCGCGCTCGTCAAGAGTCCGCAAGCCAGTAATGCGCGTCGCCGGCAATTAGCGTCAGCGGCTCGGCGAGCTCGCTGCTCCCGAGCCCCGAAGGGAACACGGAAACGCTCTCAGCGCTTCCACCCCCGCCATTAGTGCCCAAAAAAATCCTATTAGCGCCCCAATCTCGTGCTAAAGATATTGAAATGGTGGCTCTCTCGCCCGCTGATTCACGCTCCGTCTCTTAAGCATACCCCATAAGCACCCACACATACATACATACATACATACACACGCATGCACTACCTTAAAGGTTAGAAGAAGAAGAAAAAAACCTACGCTAAGAAATGATAATAGGAAAAAAAAAGCTTAAAATCAGAGTGTCTCGAGCGAATTCGTGTAAATCTCTACACTATAGTAAAAATAGACAAAATTAAATTTTGTATTTGAAAAACAACATTGATTTGTAAATTATGAATTTGTATAGGCCTCAACACTATGGAAAAAATTGAAACAAAATATAATTGGGAAACTAGGTTGAATAACGGCGTTTTGACTCCAACAATGGAGTTTTTGAGAAAACGAGCAAAAATTTCTTGCACCTTCAAATTTAAGATTTAAAAAAAAAATTCTTGTGAACTGTACATTTATAGAAAGAAAATGAACAGGTTTTGCAAAAAATCTGTTAACTTTAGTTGACAAGACCCAAGTTGCAAGCTAATTTTTAAAAAAAATCGCATAATAGCGAAATTTCCTTGCATAGAACGAGAATGTAAAAGAGTTTCTCTCGCTACGTAATAAATGAAATGGTAAATAGGTTACTTTTTCGTTAAGTGCGGGCTCACTGTAAACTAACCAAACTCACACTGCGCATATAATTATTTCAAAAAATGTGCAGTAATAATTTAAAAATTAAATCTGCAGTGTTAAATTAAAATGTTGAATTTTCTGGAATTTTTATATAAAAATGGAAGTGAAGACATTTTAAAATAGATTATAGATATTTTCGGCTTTTGTTTTTCTCCATAATTCACGATTCCTAGAAGTAAAATCAATGCGCCAGGTAAAATAAGCTTGGTTGTTGCTGTTAAATTTCTCTCGAGTCTCCTTAGACCACCATCTCTACCATTCGATGAGGGCTGAGATTTACAATTGACAATCCTCAGGTTGTTAGAATATAATTGCTTAAAAATGGTGGTAGTAAAATACTCCAAAATAGAATCAGCACTACCATGAGTACTGTGACCGCATTGAGTTAAGTGAAACAATTGTTATATTACTGGAAATAAGATTCTCAATTGACAAATGTATAGTTAAAAAATAACTTTGAATCTAAATTATATTTAATAGGAACACCATGGACCAATTTAGGAAAATATGTAAGATACTCGGCTCCGACAAGAGTATCAAATTTAGACACAAGAAGATATACAGTAACTTGGTGATGATACTGGTTTTGGTTCAATAGATCCCACACTGGTATGATATTGCTGATATAATAAGGTGATTCTTTCGTCATGTTTGTTGGAGTTTAACAAATTTTCGGTGGTCACAGATTTTGTTGGTTTTTGATTTTTGGTGTTTGGTGGTTTTTGGTGTACGGTTCCATCTGAAAACCTCTTGGTCGTATGGACATCCGAATGTAAAAGAAATGATAAAAATCGTATGGTAGGATTGACGGACGTCTCCAATGAACATTGATGAGATTTTTCGCGACAAACACAGGGTTTGGGCCTTGAAATTTGGCAAACACCTACTAGAGTCTAGCACTGACGATGGATCATCGGCCACTATGCCTACGAAGTAGTTTCCTAATATCTTTCTCCGTACACTTTTAGATCTGGCACATTGTACTGCCAGATAATACTGCCATCTAGTCGCTTATGTCAATATACTGTATCGTCCAATGTACCAAAAAACGCATAAAACGAGAAACGCCTAAGTCCTTCGCATAAATAAAAAAATGTATAAATACAACGCAAAAAAAAATCGCATATATAAATAAATAAATAAAAAATTGCGGATATCAAAAATAAAATTACTCTAAACTCGCATAAGTTGAATATCGAATTACTCAAAGATTGCATAAATTTTAATTCGCATAAATCGAAACATGCGCAAATTAAAAATAGATTCTTGGCATTATGTACGTACATACAGTACATGACAGTATATAAAGAGTGTGCTAAAAAATAATTTTAATGTACTTGTTTAACCTGTTTTCAGAATACGAAAAACTAATGCCGAATAATCTACTAAATTGTATGGAAATCCTACTGATAAATAGGCCTACTAGAAAACAAACTTCCATACAAGGATTAAATTGAAACTTCCAAAAATGATAGGGAAAAAAAACAACTTCCACCAACCGAAAAAAAAGCGTTCTTTCCAACGCATTAGAAAATCGAATTTGCCATTGAAACTTAATCTCAATTCGCCAAAGATCGTAGTGGAAAAGAAACGCGACTCAATGACTAATTTAAATGAAAACGGCACCGTGGTGATACTAATGCGATTGTGTGTAAAAATCTGGAACTGAAACTGGATGAGGAAGGTAACGATCCCCTATAAAAACTATTAAAAGGAAGAATAAAAAAAAGAGGGGGGGGGGGTGATATTACATTAAAAAAAATCATTTTATAGCTTCTTGTTGGTTTATAATGCATTTTTAAACGGTAACTTATTTTTTTTTATCAACGAATATATTACTTTTTATGAAATAATAATAATAATGTACCCATTTAGCTTAAATAAGCTTAAAAGCATTCGATTTAACATAAGTGGGTGTTAAAACGCGATGTTATGAAAATCTAGTTGTAATATTCGAAACACAGATCATATTCCTAAAATTTTATGAAATACTTATGAATAATTAATATTTTGCAAATACTTCCTAAAAAGCGAAGTTGAAGTGTTAAAATTTGTTATAAGTTGTACAACATGATATGTTACAAATTAAGATGTAACGAGATACTTTTTGTATACATAATTCGTACACACGAAGGAAAAAATTCTAAACAAATCATCACATAAAATAAAATAACGGGAAAAAATTAATAAAATTAAACAAAAAACACTGTTCAGTACAGGAAAATACTGCAGAAATAATTTGAAGAGGCAAACTAATAAAAAATTATTTAAAAATAAAAATAACAATAAAACAATGCGAAATCAACAAAAAAACTTATAAACTAAAAAAAAATAAACATTAATCAATTTAAAATAAATAAAACAAGTCTTCATTATTATTATTTGCATCAATATATCGATATCCCTCTTTATAGGGAATACAACCCATGACATCCATCATTCGCTAAGAGTAGGCCTAATGTTGCTGTGAAATGTTTTATGGGTGTTCATAACAAAAATGTTTATTTTTAATGTGAAAAACAATTTTTATTCATTAAAACACCGTTATTAATATTAATGAATTGAAAGCTTGCCCGGAATAACGTTGTATGTTACAAAAATTCACTATTGAGATTATTATGAAAAACTGTGCCTCATATATGAGTCAAGATTTTCCAGATTTTTTGCTTGTCAATAGACAAACTCATACCTACCTAAAACATACACATATCACTTCGAAATTTGGCACCTAATGTGTGACAATCAATGTGTTGCTCAATACTTATTTTGCCATTTACTCAAAACTATGAATTGTTACACGCAACGTTATTCCGGGCAAGCCTTCAATTAATGCATCGATATCATTCTACGCTCAATTGTTTAATGACTGCGCATGACTTCACTGCATAACTTCGCCACTGCTAGGCTTCTTTACATAGCTTTACTGCTTATATAGAAGACTAACTCAGGCGGAGCTTTACTGCAGTATCACGTGCGAACGTGCTAAAACAAATAAATGAATAAATAAGCATGTAAGTTTATATGCTTCTATTTACAACACTGATGCAATTTTTCTATTAAAAATCGACAACTGTACTAAACATGTAGCATTTTACTCAGCAACACTCTATAAGAAATATTTAACAAAAACCCACGTCAATTTCTTTGAAATGACACGACATAGATCCGTCAAAATGTAATAAAATTTAATAAAATGTCCTACGTGCTATGTCTATGTTCAAAATTTAAGCTCTTTAGGCGATTGGAAACCTACCAAAAAAAAAAAGAGCTAAAAAAGGTCCAAAAGCGAGTGAAGTTAAATAAAAATTGTAATAAAAAGTTGTAACATAATACTGTAAGTTTGTGAGCGAGTGAGTAAGCTGGCGATTGAACGTATTCTGCCACCCACAGGTGTTTTTTAAAACATACTGTATAATCCAAGGAACCTAAAATTGCATAAAGTGAGAACCGCATAAATCTAAAATCACAAAAAATGTGACAAAATTTACACAAATCGAATCGAAAATTGCAAAAAAAAAAAAAAAATCGAAAATAAAATAACTAAACATTTAATTACTCAAAGATCGCATAAATCAAAATTCGCATTAATCAATTGTCCAAAAATCGCCTAAAGTGACAACCGCGCAAGTCCAATGTGACAAAAATCTCATCAATCGAATCGAAAATTGCAAAAAAATCGAAAGTAAAACATATTCTTAAAATGCATTTTTAATGTATTTGTTTTTGAGTTAATGAAACAAAAACAAAAACAACCTAAACAACCAGTTTATCGATAATTTAGCAATGGGCCAACGTGGTTAAAGCTTTTACAAGGTCATGGTTAAATGTACAATTTGATTTCTTCCCCAATGGACCGAATGGTTATTAGTTTTGAGCATTGGTGGTGGTAGTAGTAGCAGTGGCATCATCAACGAATGAAGGCAACAACAAGACGACGACGACGACGACGATGGCGTTGCGTTGCGTTCACCACAATCCGTTTAAGCATTAGCAGCGTTCGTCTATCAACGAGGTTAAGAAAGTGGCATCCGGGGGGCTTAAGAAAGAAGAGGGAGCACCACCACTACCACCCACCTCGTTTGGCTTCTCTTTCTAACGTTTCACTATGTGCCTGTGTGAGAGTGAGTGAGACTGTTGTGTGTGTGTGTATGAACGCAAGCGTGTGCTCGCGCATGCGCGGTCGGTGTGCGTGTGCCTCCTCCACCCATCGTCTCCCTTGATGAATAGGAACCCTAAACAAATAAGACACGATTGCTTCGCGACGGCAAGTGATATCATTTCATTATTTTAAATTATTTACCGGCGTTATGGCGGCGCTCATAAAGTTCATTAAGCTTAAATAACGCCTCTAATGAAGGGAATAAATTGAATGAGTGTCGCTCGCCCCGTCGCCCAACAAACGCCTCACTCGCGCCTCGCCCTTTTGCCGACAATCACCTGCCTTTATCCACAATCTTTCAAGGTTTGATGTTTATTGGTTTGTATTACTCCCGCAAAGTGACTTGAGAAATTCAATATCTCCAATCAGCCCGAGCGTTGCCAACATCGTCTCCCCCTCCCCCCCTTTCTCTCTTGCCTTCCTCCGCCCCCTTAAACCCGAGAGACGCCTCCAATTTGGTCCGCGCCAAAATCCGGGCCCCGTGTCGTCGTCGACGCCGTTCACACGTGCCACGGACGCTCAATGCCATCCGATAATTGATTGTGTTTTGTAATTTGTTCATCATTTGCAGTACACCCAATCCCGACATCTCATTTCCATTTGAATGTTCAGTGCACGCGCGCCACGTTTCGTTCTCTCTCTCTCTCTCTCTTCTCTTTCTCTCTCACTCACTCTATCGTTCAACTCTTTTCTCTTACGCCTTTTACATCACACCATTCAACCTAACTAAATCTTCCGAATCGTTTCTCGCTTTTCCAATACACAACTCCATTTGGTTTGCCAATGAACGACACACGGACCAAAATAATGCGTTTCAACCACCGTGGAAATGAACTCGATGAAATCTTACGATGAAATCTTAATGCCGACTTTAATATTTGAAAAATTTAACAAACGAGTCCGTTTATTATTGATTGTGAAAAAACAAAAAAACACAACTAACTTTGAAGTGTAGCTAAACCTGTATTTTATCAGGTGTCTTCCAATAATAAAACGATTACCGTAAAGCCCATTCCACAAATCAAACGTTTTACACGTTTTTTTGCTGTGAAATAAACAACCGATTTTTTTTTTCAATAAAAATCCATTAATTCCAACTTTTTTCATCCGTTTCAGTGCTTTTGTTGTGTTTCGTTGTTTGATCAAAAGCGCGAATACGAGCCCGGGCGTGTGTGTATGGCGTCAGAAAAACAGTTGGAATCGATAAAATTTGATTGAAAAAGTTTGTTTATTTATTTCACAACAAAAACGTGTAAAATGGGCTTTATTCTTTATCTGAACTGCAAAATATAACGAAAGAAAACTGCTGAAATATTTAAAACAAAATACCATCCTTCCAAAAAAAACGACACAGTTGTCAACGAGTGTTGTTGTCATACCTCTTTGTAATGCGGTAAATAAAAGCTGTATCAATGTGTTGTGTTTTACTGAAAGAGCTTATACAAAATTCTACAATTCAAAAAATAAATTTAAAATTATACAGAAAATGAAGCATTGGCCTATTTAATGCCGGAAAACGTGTAGCTAAGCGGTGTAGCTAAGCGGTGATGCAGGTAAGCCTGCCAAAGCTGTAGCAATGCGCTGTGCAATGCTGGAAATCCGGTCAAAATTGCTTGGTGAAGTCGAATGTCACATTATAAATGTAGATTAGTTTGTTTTTAAAAGTAGTTATGAACAAACAAAATGTAACGAAACTCTTACATGTTGTTACCTAAAACGTGGGTGATGTTGGATCGATTACAGTCATATTTCGTTTTACATCTTTTCTATTTGAAGTCGGGTTTTTTCTAATACGGTAGTACCTACTGTACTACATAGGAAAAAAATGTAAATCAAATGACATCAGTTTGTCAGTCAGTATAACTTTTTTTGAAGAGAGTGTAAAATGTTGAACTATCGAACGACCGGTTTCCTACACGGTAAAGTTATTAACGACATTAATGATTTATAAGGGGTTCTAGTTCATTTTTTTATAGAGCTTATTCGTGTCTACGTCTTCTTCGATTTAAGTCACAAATCTTGGAACGAATTAACGACGTAAAGGCGCGGTATTACTCTATTTCATGAAAGTGTTAAATACGTAAGTGTTTAATTGAATAAATAATAATGAAATAAATAATAGAAAACGCTACTTAACTTAGTGTGAAAGTACAGTACACCAAAGTTTAAATGGTCGGATAATAGAAAATTAAAATAATACGAACTCCGCAAATTGGAAAAATGTTTCTATCTTACGATCAAGTTTAACAGCATAAATTATATTTATATACAAGGTATCTGTTGTCCAAATCAATTGATATACACGAATCTTGTTAATAATTAAAGGCTTGCCCGAAATAACGTTGTATGTTACAAAAATTCAATATTGAAATTATTATGGAAAACTGTGCCTCATCTATGGACCTAGCTAATGCCGTCAATAGACAAACTCGTACCTGCCTAACAACTATACATATATCACTTCAAAATTGGGCACCTAATAGGTGATAATCAATGTGTTGCTGAATACTTCTTTTGCCATTCACTCAAAACTTTGAATTGTTACATGCAACGTTATTTTCTTCGTATAGAAATTACAAAGATCTATCATTCAGTTAAGATCACTTCTACCAAGTTTGGAAAAAAAACAACAGCTATACTGCACAATAATGCATCATATTTAATACTGCATAAATATAATTAATAGTGAATATGTCACCAGCAAAGTATAAAATCCAGGCATTCTAGAAAATAGGTGGCCTGTTTTTGACAAAGTATGAAATTGGCATTGAAATAGTCAATGTAAGATATTTTAGTAAGATTTAAACCCGGAAATAAAACTAAATATTATTTTTTTTAAAAGAAGTGTTATAAAATCGCTTAAACTACTTGGGCTTAATATTTTTCAGAAAAAGTATAATGAAATCACTTAAACTAACTTAACTATCGAAGTTTAGATTAAAAATTCTATTTTTTCAATTTTTAAATTATTTTGCCATTTTTATTTGATAATAGTAATAATAAATTACAAATCACTATTTTAGTAACCTTAACTAACTTAAATATTTGTATACAAGATTTTATACAATACCAAAAGAGCCTACACATTGTATAGAATACCTCGAGTTTATACTTTGCCGGTGACGTATTGGCCTACGGTATGAACCAAAAATAAATATTTTTAAATACCTAAGTCAATAAAACGTAAAAAACAAACAAAAAACACTCTTGTGTAAAGCAAAAAAAATTTGCAGTTTTTTGGAAAATATTCAAATAAAAACAAATATAAAATACTCGTATAAACAACTAAAGTTCTCCATTTGATATTTTCGAATTACGCGTACGGGATTGAGACATGAAGAATTCATGAAAAGCTCTTTTACGACTACGAGTGCATTAGACATTAAAGTGACTCTAGTTTATATACTCTTATGTATATATACAGTATACATATACACACAATATACCCATTTTTTCTTCCAAAAAATGATGGGTTAAAGATGAGCATAACGTGAAAGCGCTGCAATCTATGGTGATGATGACGATGATGACGCATAGGTTTATAGTAGCGTAAGAAATTTCTACGTGATGAGCAGACAATCAAATCAAGAGGAGAGGAGACCCAAATGGGACCTAATACTATTATTTAAACGACGTTCGTGTCCATGCTCGTCATGTGACCTGGCCCAAATTGCTTCTATTGTGCGCATGAATCCACTGATAATGCCATATGCCGTCATCATTTTGACGAGAGATTAGTCATTATTTTTATTTGATTTTTTTTTTATAAAATGGATAAAAATTCGTTTGAAATATAACGTTATTTGCTGATCTAAAAAGTTGGTTTCACTTTTGTTTATTTTTAACATCACCACATTGACATGCACAATATCATTTATACAGGTGCAATGGTCATGAGGATTTCAAACCCGGACTGACTCACAGCTCAATTTAGGATGGCTGTAATCACTTTTGATCATTTGATCAAAAGTGATTCTAGACTTAGGAGTGAACTTGCGTCGTTTTCATTCGATAGTTAACTTAGAAGTTTTATATTATTGTTTTATAATTTGTATATGCGTTTAAGTTTAATGGCAAACTCCATATTGTGTTGTACCTCTTGTTCATTTCGGACGTTTTTTACTAATGAGTAAATAAATATATGCTTAAAGTGTACAAGTAGAAAACCAATACACTAAAAATTCGATTATCTGAATCGCGATTAGCTGAAGTTCCGGTTTATCCGAATTAAGTGAAATATGTCATTTCAATATAAAAATCTATACATTTTTATTGCAAAATCATTGGCATTATTGATACTTGCAGCTATGAATAGTTTATCAATCGTAAGTTGACATTATGCATCTGTATACATATTGTTCATTAGGTTTTCACATATTTTAACTTATACAACGTGTTGGCATTTCTTAATACACACTGAAATTACGAATTATCCAAATTTTCGTTTATCTGAAATAGGCCGACTCGCATCACATTCGGGTAATCGAGTTACTAGTGTGCATTGAAAATGGTTTCGAATGATAAAAAGTACTCAGAAATAAGTTACGGACCATCCAAAATTAATAAATTAAGCTGCGAGTCAGTCCGGATTAAAAAATGTACCACATGTTAATGTGACATTTTGGGTATGTGTCTAAGAATTGATTATTAAATACACATATACGTAAATGTGATTCACAGTCATTAATTGAAGGCTTGCCCGGAATAACGTTGTATGTTACAAAAATTCAATATTGAGATTATTATGGAAAACTGTGCTTAATATATGGGCCGAGCTAGTGCTGTCAATAGACAAACTCATACCTATCTAAAACATACATATATTACTTTGAAAGTGGGCACCTAATAGGTGACAATCGACGTGTTGCTGAATACTTCTTTTGCCATTTACTCAAAACTATGAATTGTTACATGCACGTTATTCCGGGCAAGCCTGCAATTGAAGAATGGTGTAAAAGAATGTTACGATAACATTTTTGTCAAAAATGACTTAGACGCATTTTCAAATGTTACGTGCAATTCTACTTTCCTAACGTATAATTTTGAATAAGAGTGAAAGATATTTATGCAAAAAAGTGTGAATTAACCCGAAACTTCAAATGTGTAAACGCGTTTTTCTCAAAAAAATTGTAACATCATTTAACACTCTTTTACACCAAGGCCCTTCCAATTACAAGCTCAAGAGGTCTCAATGTTCAAGAGCGATAAAGTTTGTAAACAGTTTTAACTGAGCACTGCGGCATTCACAACACACTTTCTGTGGAAAAGGTTCTAGAATGGTACAAAAGGTTAAGTGAAACGTAACATTGGGTAAGTTTTAGCCAATACGTATAAGGAGTGATGCACACAGTCGAACGCTTGGAGTTTTCAGCGGTGGTGGCAGACAGAACGAGTGTGTGTGAGAGAGAAAGAGAGAGAGAAAGCGAAAGATGCGATGAGCATAACAAGTCCCCAGCTGACTAACGCTGGCCCCGGCTGGCAGCCGATGCATTTTAGATCAAACATTAACCAATCGCTTGGGAAGGGAGGAATAATGAAAACTGACAGCGCTCTAATGAGCGCTTCTTGCTCGTGCCTTTTGAAGAGCGGCGCTCGCTTCGCCCGCCCGGCATCGTTACACCGAGCCAAAAGACAACAGGCTTTCAGCGTTTTCAAATCTAATTTCATCGTCGGCTCATGAATAATATTCTTGCGCCAAGAGAAGCGAGCGAGAACGCCGTCAAATCTACATATTGAAATTGACAATATTCCTGGAGGTACTGCTGCTGAGTCGCTGCTATTACCACCACCACTACTACTACTGTACACTATACTAGTAGCCCACTACTACTACTACTACTACCCGCTTTTCCTCCTTCTCTTCCTCTTTTCTAGTCTTTTCCTCCTTTTCTTCTTCTTCTTCGTCATCTTCGTATCTGGGGGTACCCCTCTCGTGCAATCCGATTGTGCATGCGCGTTCAACCTCCACATCCGCCTTCAAAGGCGCACGCGCACCGGAAATGCACCTTGCAGACGCCATAAGGTGCGTTCGCTCTAAAGGTGTTTTCGTTACAAAGAGAATACTTATTGGGCAAAAAAAAAAAAAATAGAATAAACAAAAAAAGTAATAAAATAATAATAAAGAATCTTCCCACGATACATATCAGCGCACCTAAAATATTCTCTCTCAAAACCATCATTATGACAAGTTTTCTGGGAAATGTCATTAGGTTTTCGAAAATATACTTCTTCCTTCGGTGTGTTGTTTACTTTATCAACTATTCAATTTCTTCCACTCCGTTAATAATAAATTACAAAAAAAAACTTGCGCTTTCGACTCAAAGCGAGTGGATTTGGTGAATTTTGCGTATTATGATGAGTGATGTTGGTGATTTTGTTTTCCCTTTTTTGTGCATAATGTAAATAGTCGTCTCTACAAAGTAGACTTACAGTTCAAAACTTTTCAGAAACTTAGATAAAAGGGAATCGAAACAAAGTTAACTTTTATCCTTCGTTGTTTGGTGGGAATCCTGAAAAGAGTAACTTCATCAAAGAACATACGCACCGGCACTGTACTTGAATATTTAAATTAACACTATTGTTGGTTCAATTTAAGTATAGGCCTATAGTGGTATAATCAAAACAAAGTACCGTATATTGGAATACGAGTAATATATTACAATAAGACAGAGCAACCTGGTGTTACTTGGGAATGCATATGAAAGAATTTTATACAGTATACGTAGTCCCTTCAACTATTGTACATGACGTTATGTCTACCAATACAGGTTATGAAATTGAGTTAGGATGAATTTAAATTTTTCCACATTCGTCCGTACATTAGAAAAACTTTATAATACGTACCAAAAGTGGAACCCCTTTAGACTCAGGGAATTTGTTGTATAATTTGTTCTATTTATTATAATGTGTGGTTCCAATGATATTTCTGATTACAAACACTTTGATAAAAAAAAGCTATATCAATAAGTTAAGAGCTACGTGTATGGTTTTAAACAAACATTTATGCTTTGTTTTATCGTTCCTGTAATTTCACTACTCGTTTTTGTTATTCACCATTATTTTGTTTGTTATTTTGTATTTCCATTATTGACCCATGTTTGAAACGAAATAAAAAAATTAATAATAAATTGAAATTAAACTATTAATAAAAAATAAATATGACCATAACAACGCGAGTATACACAATAAAACTCATTTTTTAGTAGGTAATCCGTGCTATAACACGAAGAGAAATTATTTTCTTTGCACTCACGTTGTTTGATTGTTACGATTTTCCTTGTATGCTAAGTGAATTTTTACTTATTTCCATAGACATTTTCTTCCACGGACTGATAGAGAAAAAGATACTTGCGTTTTATATAGTTTAATTCCTAAAAAAAAAAGCCCTCATGACAACGCCAGTGTGTAACATCAAACAAAAAGTTAAAACAGAAAGAACATCCTACTCAAGAGCTAAAAATGTACAATCGCTTACAAGGAGACAATCACCCCACAAAAAAAGAGGTTGTGATTGGACAAACGAGATGAGTGAAGTCGACAAATAGGAGTGGCTTACTCGATCGAGAGTATAACATTTTTATATATTACTAGCGCCATAAACTTATTTTTAGTTTTAAAAAAGCAATTTTCGACGGTATTCCAGATGCATAGTATTCAAAATGCAACAACCGGATATCGACAACTAACAAAATACTATGTTAGATTTTTCTTACTAAACACTATCTTCTGTTGTGTGTTATATCGCAATTTATACGTTAACACCATACAAAATAAAAACGCATTATGATTTGTTTGTAACATAACTGCATGTACTACCTATTGTACTATTACAACATGAAACTCCTAAAAAAAAATATAGAATAAAACGAATAATAATGGACGATAACAACGAATGAAAGAGAAAATGTGGTACACCATACTTCAAATACAAACTCCCGACAAACAAAAACGTCGTCTAAATCTGATACAAAAAAAAAATCTTCCATCTCTTCACACAATTCATCCCGCAATCTCGCTTTATACACCCGCATTCCATTCTTGTTAATACTTTCTTCACCACGGTTACTGTCAATACTATTACTACTACTACACAAAAATCTAAAAATAAAAAAGGATAAATGGAGAAACACGAATAAAAGCTGAACAAGACCAAACAAAGATAAAGGTAAGAAGTAACATGGCAATAGTAGTTTTGGTAGTTGCAATAACAGTAAAGCAGGGGAAAAAAGAAAATATAGAGCGGGGAGGGGTAAAAGTGAGATGGGAGGGGGATATGTAAGTAAGAAAAGAATGAGATAAAAAAGTAAAGGTGGGGGTTGGGGGGTAGAGAAACGAACAGGGGGGGGTGCTTAAAAGGCGCCTCCGTTCTGTTCGGTGTCGCCGCCAGGATAATGTACGCACAATGCACAAGCAGGGGGATCCTTAAAGGCGGCTTTGAGCCATCGAGTAGCATTACCCGAGCACTACATAATTACTTGGCAGCGAATGTGATTACCATTTTAAAAGGGTTGCGACTTCAATTTCTTGAAATTCGCCACGTTTTCCCTTCCCTCGCCTCTCCCTCCCCCCTTTTTCTCTATCTTTATCTCTTTCTTCTTTACCCCTTTTTCGTTCGACTTTCGTTCCCTAAGTTCATTTCTTCTTCTTCTTCTTTTTTTATCGTATATTTTATCCCTACCCCCCTACCCCACCCCTCTCACCCGAAGAAAATTTCTCTTCCGCCTTAAGAGAAAGTAAGAGTTTCTTACGCCTTAACCTTTACTTAAAAGCAGTACCCAGGCACTCTGCTCTTTTTATATATATTTTCTTTCTTCTTTTTTCTTTTTCTTCTACTGGTAATGTCAAGTACTTTAAAAAGCCTATTTATTATCAGTGGTGAAAAGATTCTTTTAAAATCCGAAAATTGCCAAAAAGCATCATAAAAATTTCACCGACGACGCAATGAAATGGATTTTCACCAATGGACCTATTATTGTTGTTGGCGAAACGTTGTACTAATTTGTCACCCTAAAATTTAAAACAGTGTACACTTAACGAAATAAATATTTCACGTAGCTTTTTTGTGATCCTAAAGTTGTTTTGGAACTTTATCAACATGTTAAATTTAATAAAATGACGTGATAAATAAAATGACGATACTTTTAAATCCTTATAAGTTACTTTTATATCCCTAGTAAAAAATTGTATAATTGTTTTTTTCAAAATATCATGGTCAAAATTACAGAATTCTTATAGGTAGGTACTTAGAATTTAACGAGGGCACCAACTGTGTCCACAAATTCATAATCATTTATGTAACCACTTCGTTTTATATCTTCAAGTTATTCTGTTGTTTTTAATAATTGTTTCATGACTGTAAGGATGACTATCTTTTCATTCACAATCATAGGATAGGATGTGTTTTGATTGAATGGGAAAACCTTCAAAGTGACATTAATCAGCCGTCACTTTGATTTACCTTCCTAACGAACTGAAGGTATATATTTTTGGTATACGTATATATTTTTCAATACCTGAAAAATAAAGATCTATATTACTCTTGAAAGAATAACAGCAATTGCTCTAACCAATCAGTTCAGTGGGTTTCAAGTTTACCCGGATTTACATACAAACACCAAAACCACAAGTTTGGGTGTTTACACAAACACTCAAAACCGTTTACATAATAGTCTAGTCGATAAAAGTATAGCCTTTAAAAACATGCAAAAATGAGATAACTCAAATTTGGTATCTTTTTTTCAACAACAGACTGTTTTAATCTAAAATCTTAACACCTTGTTTCCCATTTGTTTACCATTTTTTTTTTTGTAAATCGTACGTAATATCTCGTTTGTAAAAATCCCAATGGGATTTAAAATACCAAAATAACACCTTGTTTCCAACAAGCATAATTACAAAATTATCAAACTATAAACAAGTACTGTACTGCACATTAAAACTTTTTTGTAAGAATATGTTTAATTTTCGATTCGATTTATGCGATTTTTGTTACATTGGATTTTTATGCAGTTTTCGATTTATGCGATTCTCACTTTACGCGATTTTTGGTACATTGGCCTATACAGTACACTTTCATAAACGCCTGTAGATGGCATGGCAGTATACGTTCAATTCCCAGTTCGCTCACTCACAAAGTTACAATCTCACAACTGAAGCTAATATAAAGCGTATAAAAATATATACACCTTTTACAGTCTTACACACTAGGACTCTGTGTAAGCAGCTTTACTTTCATTCTTGTCAATCTTGGCTTCTCTCCCCCCCCCTCCCTCCTCGCTCAGTTTCTTTCTTATTCATTAACCCTTCACAAGAGTCCAACTGCATTACAGGACAACGAAGATAGAGAAAGAGCACGACCATCATCATCATCAACATCATCGTAGCTCCGTCTTAATTTTCATCTTAATCGTTGGCGTCATTTTTCTTACGGGGTGTTAATAGAATCAAGCTCGGCGACGGAATTAACACGACGGGAGGGGGAGATGTGTAGAAAACAGAATAAGGGGGTCCCCCTTCCAAAAAAAAAAACGGAGAAGCAAAAATTAAAAAAAACAAAACAAACAAAAACCCATGAGAATAAAAATAACCCGAAGAAGTGATGTGGCTTGAAGTGTGTGTGTGTGTGGCGAGGGGATGAGGAAACGTGTAGGTAACCACAAAAGCCAGAAGCGTTTGGTATGAAGAAGAGTGGGCTGCTAGCAAGCAAAGCAGCTCCACCTTACAACACCCGTAATAAAGTTGGACCCTTGATTGAATTAGAGAAATTTTCGCTAAGCTACTGTCTCTCCAATTGACTGAATGACTTCGCTCGCTGCCCATAAACAATATTATGTAACCAAACTTAACGACGTTACGCTGAGGGCACAGAACCTCGTTTTGCCAGCGAAAACACATCGTTTTTGACAAATGAATTAACCATCAAGAGAAGAGAGTGCTTTTCACTCTTATTCGCTTTTTTCCTCCAAGCCTACAAACGCTTTACGACGTTTTAACAACAAACTCCTTTTCGCGTTAAATCGAGCTCCAAGCGACTTACTGTTAAGACCAAACAAAAACAAGTAGACTTAATAGAAAGAAAACATACCGTACATTAGTTTTTTGTACACCACCTTTTAACCTGCGTTTTGTTTAAAAACCAAATTTTAAAACCATATGAAACTTTCCATTTTATATTTTTTGCTGATTTGTGTTAAGTGTTTATTCTTATGGATTCACAACAACGATGAGTGTTTCTTCAAATAAACTATGCAGTAAACTATGTAGAGTAAAGCTATATGTAATATAGAAATGTAATATTTGTTTATTTACAACAATGCTTGATTATGACAAAACTTAATATGTGGTTTTTTTTTATCGTCAGCAACACTCTACCAGAAAAACCCCACTTTCCCGTGTCAGTTTCTCAGAATTGACACCACAACGATCCGTCAACATTTAATAGAATCAAATCATCACCGTGTCTTTGTGTCAAATTTTGTCTCCTACCCAAATGAACACACCTAAAAAACTAATAGCTATGATTCAAAGAAGACGAAACGTTGAACAAGTGGAATTAAGTGTCTACTCTGCCAAGATTTTTCTTGTTTTTCAACCTTAATAGCTCTTTCTTGTTTGTTTGTTTTTTTCTAAAAAAGTTGTGGTAATAATCAACAATGATAAAAAAAAAGATAACTCCTTCATGAGTAGTATGGTCTTGCAAAACAGATTTACAACACTACAATGCACTAATTTTCAGATTGTTGAATGTGTATATGTATATGTTAAGTAATGTATACGTTTATCCCTTTAGAACGATTATCGAATGTATACATATACAGCATACGTTTATAGCCTTAGAACAAGCCGATATACTAAGCAATGTGTTACTACGTGTATACCTAAGTGTATATTGGTGTGAGCTTGTTGTTGGTTGGTCAATTCCCTCTCGTAGAATGGAATCGGTGAAGGGAGAAAGAAAAGTAGTGGAAGGCTCTTTTTCTTTCCCATACACGTCGTCGAACTGTCGAGACTTTATTGCCTGTTTGGTCCGCTAGTGCCCATTCAATTGACTCTTTTACGTGCGATTCTCAAATCCGTCAACAGAATCGACCAGATTTGCGCGGTGGACACTTTCAATACGCAATGAACGTAAATGGAAAACCTAATCTCACAATAGCTGCTTCTCACTCGTCGTCGCCGAAACTGCTAGTGTTGTGAACGCGCTCGATACACGCGACAATAAAATCAAAATAGATTTTTCTCTTTTTTTTTAAAAAATAAAATTGAAGAAAAAAAAGAAAATAAGTTATCTGAGGGAAAAAAAAAACGAATTCATTCAAGATATAAATCTTTCCACCAAATGGCAATAAAAAAGCATTCCAAACCCATCAGAAATAAACTAACAAAGTTGGTTTGTTTTCTTATATGCCTAATACGAGAAAAAATCTCAGATATTCTTTATATGCGCGAACAGTTCGTTATTATGTGATTTTGTGCTGATGATGTCCAAATGATTAAACGCTAAAGTTTTACAGCTTTATGGGAATTTCTATACAGGGCGAGTCTTTTATCGTGACACAACTAAATGTTATGAAAACAAAGCATGTGACATACAAATGTGTTAGGCAAATATCATGTGTATGAAGGGTCTTTTCAATGGTGCTTTTTTATTGATCTTGAAATTAATTTTCACAAAAATCCCATTGTTGAAATTTTAAACAATGCGTCGTACTTATCAAGTCATATTTAGAAAGTTGTAGCCACGACCTCATTTAGTCAGAATCCACTTTTGTTTCATTTATTTCCAACGATGCAACCGAAATAAAAATGGATACAACAATAGACAGTAAACGGTACGCTGTCCGTACGTACATAAAAGCTTTGCTGCTAGTCACTCCCTACTATGCAGTGGAGTTAGATTAATTGCTACATGGTTAATTGAAATACGAATTAACATACAAATTTGGATTTAATACAAGTTTGTATTTAATTTAAAGTACAAATTTGTTAACTGAGATACGAATTTGAAGATGCATAACAACTATGAAGTAAAATAATTAACTCCACTGAATAGCATGTGTGACTTGAAAAGAAGCTGTTGTAGGAGCAGCATACCTTTTACTCGCCATCGTTGTATCAATTTTTATTTCGTTGCACTGTTAAAAATAAATTAAACCAAAGTGGATTATGACTAAATGGGGTCGTAGCTACAAATTTCTAAATATGACTTGATACCTACGAAGCATGGTTTAAAATTTAACAATAGGATTTTCGTGAAATTTAATTTCAAGGCCAATGAAAATAGTACCATTGAAAAGACGCCGCATACACAAACAATATTTATCTGACACATTTATGTGTCATATGCTTTGTTTTCATAATATTTGGTCGTGCACGATAAAAGACTCACCCTGTATACTATTTATATGTGAGGTTTGATGTTTTATTCTGAGTTAGTATTGTAAATAAATTAAATTTTTCAAGCGAATAATAAACAAATAATCTATATGAACGTTGAATTTTTATAGAAGTTTGAATCTATTATTACACATTAGTTAGTAAGCAAAATGTGAACGATTGTTAATTAATTGCAATAATTTGTAGAATCATGACTAGTTAGCGTTACTATATCGTACGACTGTAATATAGGATAGCAGGCGTATACTTCATAGACGATTATCATTGACAACGATGTAATGATTTATCGTTAACACCAATGCGACGTTGCCAACCGCATAGTTCGGCACGAATTGTCAACAGTGAATCAATTGCTGTAGACAAGCTATTTCCAAACTTTAGTATTGTGCTGAACGTTTCAGAGCTACCGCAGAGCATAAACACGTAATATAAATAACACATCTCAACTTCAAACTGTAGGATTTGAAACGATTCAATGTGTAACTAGACATCTGACGTCTATTGCTCATTGTGACATTGCATATTACATAACTGTACTTTCTGTGACTTTTTTGTATGATAAACATATACTAGAGTTCAATCAGTAAAGTGACGAGGAATTTTTAACTAATTTAGATAACAATATAGCACCAGTTGTTTTTTTCATAAACACAAATGTGCAAAGCAAAAATCAAAATGTGTAAACAATAAGAATAAAGTATTTCTTTAATCTCGTTTTGTTATGAAAATTGGGACAGACTTTCAGGCGAAGCAAACAATATAGTGTAAAATTGAGCCAATAATATTGTATATACTGTATTTTACCGTCAAAACCAGAACTACATTAAAACCCATTCTGACTCGTCAAAATCCGAATAACGTTAACGCCGAAAATGAGGTTAGTTAATCCAGTCGAAGGCCGGTCAAACGCTCAAACTGCAGTTGTAAAATTCAACAGTTAATTTTAATTTCGACTAGTAAGAACTGGGGTTTAACGTATTTCGAGTTCTGACGGTAACGTACAATATACATGAATTGGAGGGCTTCGGGTAATACCATGATAAGCCACATTTTTTTTTAACCGCTCAGGAGAGCCGTTTATCTGATGAGAAACTCCATAAAGTAACATTCTGAGCAACAAGATGATTCTCTATATTATGCTGCCACTTTCTGGAAAATCCAGGAAAAGGTAAAGTAACAAGCTTAAAACAGTAACACGTTAGTGTAAAAATGTTATTTGTTTTTTTAAAAAAATGAGTGCCTTATTATTATATTGACCAGAGTCCTCTAATTTAAAAAATAAACAGCTGAAAATTAATAATAAAAAACTGTTGATTTTTACCTGAATGCGAGCTTCATTCAGTTTTGTTGTCCTAGCGAGTTCTTCTCTACAGTAAATGTCGGGATAATGGGATTTGGCGAACGCAGACTCCAGCTCAGCCAGCTGTTCCTGCGTGAAGGTGGTACGATGACGACGACGGGCAGGTGTGGGACAGGTGGATGGATTGCCACCACCCAACCCTTGACCAGGTACGATCTCAGGTTTGAGTTTCTTGAAGGCCCCTTCTTGGCCTACGAGAGACCACAAAAAAACTACTCTTTACAATCTTTTCCACTTCCTTTTAGCATCAACTCAACTCGTATAACAACAAAAACAGACAACAAATTTCTACGCGTCGTTGAAATCTTCTAACTTTTCAACAAACACTGAATCTAAGTATGTTGATTAGATATAAGCATTGTATGTTTGATATAAATGTTACGGTATAGTTTTTACAATTTCCGTCGACATCATTCTCTGGTTCGATTTTACGTAATGTCTTTCGCAAATCGTTGCAAATTTTTTGTCGCCTAACTCTTATTGACCTATAAAATTGGAATCGATTTACAATAACACTGACGAGAGAAAAAGAAAAAAAAAATCGAAAATCACTTAAACTGTATATAAAAGGAAATTAGAAAGTTGAAAAAAAAAATAAAGGAAAAAAGACTACTGATTTTAATTTTCCAGCCCATTCCGTTTGCTCATCCATTGATTCGCTCGCGGTTATGATCGATGAACATGGTTTTCAATTTGACAATTACATTTACCATAGAGAGCACACAGGCGTAGGAAGGTCAGTTATTTGGTCACCATAACGTTCGAGTGTGAATCGAAATGGCAACAAGGTGACGAGGAGAATAGGAAAGAGGGGGGGGGAGAAGAAATTTTTTACCAAGCGCAAACCGGAAATAGATTTGCGAGTGATGTCATTAAAATGCAAGCGAATGAAAGTTTGACAAGAATCGATAAGCTTACATCGTTCTTTGACATTGGAATTTTACAAGCTTCATATAAGCATACTAGAGAGAATAGGTAAGGCAGGAATTGGCAATCAAATACCGCAAAAATATTTTTAAAAAGTAGTATTTATGTACAAAATTCTTAGGTATACTACTGTACTATACTTGAACTATATCTTCATAGGCATATATATACTTACTGTATATATATATATGGACATATACTACCTATTGTAATACCTATTATAGCTATGGAAGTAAAGTACAATAATTCTAAATGGTGTGGTAAATGACCAGGTCTCGGAATACAACGTTATTTCACGACTAGCCACTGATACAAGAAACCTGCATTTGTATGGATACAGATACAAGATTAGGTTAGTTAAAACAAACAAAAATGTATTTCATTCGTTAAATGTATTTTAGGCTGTGTTGTTGTTTTTATCATAAAATTACAATTTTGTTTATTTTAACTAACTAACCTAAGCCATAGACATGCAGCACCCTCATATTTGTGGCTAGTCGTTAAAAGGCAAGTAACATATAGCGTTATAGAACAACTAGTAAATAGCCCGTCAAAAATGACGGGAAAGTTATTTATTCATTTAGCTCATATTGCTGTGCAATATTCGTTA
>JAQIWH010002311.1:0-25378 GCA_034695005.1 Cryptops parisi | reverse complement strand
TTTTAAACTGTAAATAAATAAGCATGAATGTATTGATGATTTAACAAAAAACAAAACAAGTCATTGAAAATATTTTATTCACAATAGTTTCACCCCCCTCTCCTTTAAATGTTGAGGCATAGCTAAAGTTTTAACCAATACCTAAATTTTAAGAAAAAAGCAACAGATTGCAGTATCGAGCAATCCACTAGACTTGCAACCCATACTACATTTATATATACGTGAAAAAATCTTGACTACATCTACCCATATGGGTATCCAAGACGGCTTCATGGGAGATAGAAACCTCATGAGTCGCAAATGCAAACGTAAAGTACAGACCTGAAAAGACAGCCTCACTTTTTTTTTGTATTTTTCTTTTTATCAATATTACATTTTTTACCAATTGGCAATAAACGGATGTGGGTAACATTACACAAGCAAAAAGAAGCATAATCAAGTAGTAAAATTAATGCAAAAGTAAAAAATCAACAATATTCAAACATGTCAATATTGAAATAAAGATCACTAATGCGTCATATCAGGACAATCAACTGTGATAAAATAACTATACTAATTTCCCACTTATGTTTTTTTATTACCTTTACTCCTTTCATTCCACTGAAGTAGATCCGCTGGAGGCTCTGAAAACATTCATGGCCACAAAGAAAAAAAAAAACCCAAACAAAGGAAAAAAAAAGAAAAAATAAATAGAAAAGCATTCCCCATCATATTTAGCGCCATAAACGCAGAAACGTAATTCAGGAGCACAGCAGCTGAATGTTTGCACCAAAACTGCACTAGAAACTCAACTAATTGTAAAACACAATACCAATAGCAATGAAAACCATGCGTCACTTTTTGGATAATAAACGGCAAAATGGATCAAATGATTTTGATGAAAATAATAGAAAGAAAATCTGTCAACGCTCATTTCAAGAGGAACAAAAGGCAACCTGAAATTGTGGACCTTATTCACACGAAAATCTTGAGTAAATGAATGATTAGTTGTTTATGATCAATCTATCCCATGAATCACTCAGGTGCGTAACTTTTTCACTGCCTCCAGATAAATTAATCGCTCTATTTCCTGTGGAAAGCAAGAGAAATATAGTGATCAGGTCAATTTGCAATGAAAGTCATAATCATGTATATGCAGGTATCAGAAATATACAAACAGCTAATACAATCAATAGCCCATGATAATAGAAATGAAGCATGTTATATTTTAGTGAATCAACTAGGACAACAACATACCAATAATGCTCATATCAAAAATCAATAACACTTCTTTTGCTTGGTTTGTTACCCACATGTGAATAGTTTGCACTCATTCGCTAAGGAAAGAGGAATTTATTAACGTCGCAAGGACTGCTGATTACAATGTATTTGTGCAGTGATGATGCAATTTCTGCCTGGTGGGGATGGTGCTGGTGGTGGTACCTCCAGTTGGCAGATAAGAACTGCTACGAAAATTTGTTTTCTAAACAAATACGTATATGCACTTGCTCATTCAGACACTGAATTAGTAATTAAAAAAAAAAAAAAGAAAGAAAGAAAGAAAAAGTAAAAAGAAAATGTTTAAACTTAGCTATGCACATATTAAAGTAAATAATATATAGAGGTTGAATAATCATTGGTCACTACAGTTAACACCGCAGGTTCAAATCTCATCGATAACGTAATGGATGATGAAATAATCTTTTAAACTACACATTCACATATTAAAAAAGAAGCCCTTTACAAAATGTTATGACGACTAGCCAAAATTCTTCATTCAAATGGTCATGTACATAAAAAAAAAATTCAATCTCGAACTTGGAGGAGCATCGGCATTATTCAAGAGCTTGGGAAAGTCTGAAAAAAGACAATAAACCAGCTATGTTCATAATGGAGGCGAGGGTACGACACCATCTCCTGAAAGAAAACTTTCCGGTATGTTAGTTGGCCTAGGGTGGAACCTAAGTACTTACCACCATGTACTCGCACACCCACCTGAGTAAGATAAGGCTGGAGTGAATGCTGGCTAGCTGCTGCCAAACTACTGACAACAGAAGGCTTCTAGCAGAGAATCACACAGGCGCCACCTAGCTAATGTGGAGCGAGGTATGGCATACACAAACCCACACAATTTAATAAAAAATCAGCACTAACACTGAGCACCTTTACACAAAGCCAACAGTATAATGCAAATATTCCTCAGGTCTTAAAACGTAATACATTTGTGCAGCTGACTGAGTTTTGACCCAAGTTACATGTCTAAAATCAAATAGCCCAGACTCGTGCTATTTTTTTCCACGTTACACAACATGAACACATATAGATAAACTGAATGGCCTACCTTTTTTCTACTGAGACGGTGCAGGATACTGTTGCTGAGGATAATTTCCATAACCATAATTGTAAGCAGGGTGCTGTGTTGAGTACTGGCTCCCCGCGGCTGGACCCGTTCCTGGCGCAGAGTTTCCATACTGTCCGTACTGTGCAAACTGCTGTTGTGCCTGAGGCTGAGTCTGGCTTGGTTGTTGTGTCTGGCTATATTGTTGCCCTGCTTGTGCATACTGCTGTTGCTGCTGCTGCTGTTGTTGTTGCTGCTGCTGAGACTGACTCGGTGTTTGTGGTTGACTTACACCAGGCGCCTGTGAAATAATAAAACAGCCACTTTAAATATCACAGCAGCAATCTGCAATATTCAGTTCCTGATTGAAACTTCAGGTTATTCATTGCCAATTGAGGATGCAAAGAATGGGAATATTTTCCCAACATATTTTAATGTACATTATATTTTCAATTGAGAAGTATTTCATCAGTTGTTGAAAACAAAATAACTAACACCTGATAGAAAAAAAAAAAAAACTAAAAATGCATAGTAGTTAGAAATCATATTTCTATGCTGATTGAATAACTTGTGTCACTCCAACACTTTTGTGAAACATTTGGGTTTATCTAGTAGGGTGACCAGATTTAAAAAACCAAAACCTGGGACAAAAACGATATATCAATACAAACTTTGTACGACTAGATGAGGGAAATTGGATACACTAAAGAAAACTTAAAACCGGGACGTCTGGTCACCCTAGGTTTATGAAATGTATCAAAACTTTTGCAACATGTCTAGAAAATTTACAATGTGCTACACATGAAATAAAAACCCCAAAACACTTGAATTTGCAACATCAAATAAAATTAAAGTAAGATTTGCTTTAAATAAGTTTTTGATTGTAGGAAATGATCGAAATGTTAGCTGATAAACAGCAGCAACAAAATAAAAAACCAATTTCCATTACTGTAGCACAAGCTTGACACCTCTCACTAATGGAAAGCATAACGCTGATTAATGAAAGGCTCTAATACTGTGCAAATTCAGAATTCAAAAATATAATTTCAAAAAAATCCAAAACATCTGATATTTTGGATCAAAATATCGGATGTGCTTGCTGTCTATGCAGAATCTGATATTTTCAGATAAAAAGTTAACATTGAAAAATTAACCAACCAACCAAGAAAATAAAATTTCTACTTTTTATGAAACCCATGTGATGAATTTTAGTTTGAAACCTTTTCCATTTACTGTTAGCATCTAATATAATGCAAATTCTGCTCTACGAACATACATGCTTATAAGCTGAATAGAAAAAAAAACAAAAAAAAACCAAACCAAACCCCCACCACAGCAATTTATGTTGGTTTCAGTGTTTTTATTCGAAACATGTAAATACAGGTAACCCTCGTATAACACGGTAGTTAGGTTCCAAAAAAATGTAGTGTTATACAAATCGCATTATGTGAGACACTAATTACATACTAAAAGTGGGGGTTACAATTCCAAAAAAATTTTTTTTTCAATATAACGCTTGACTATGGAGTATTAACTATAACTTGACTTATCTATATCAACAATAAATATCCTTGTCTGTATTTTTTTATTAATTTTCAGAAAATTGTATTTGACAAACATACAAACTAAAAATCGAAAGCAAAGCTATTAAAAATATACTGTCAATAAGAAAACGGCTCTGGATTTCCTGGAATCAAATGGCCCTTTGACATCTTTTCCTTAAAAATTTTTAATATAAACCCTTTTGATGACCCTTTTGTTTGTTTTTCGAATTAATACTCATTTGTTTATTATTTTACAAACTACTGTAAATAAAATCAAATCATTTTTTCCCGGAAATTTTCATATAACAAACATAACGAACTAAAAAACCAAAGCATAAATTTGTTGAAATTAAAAATAACTTCCACTAACAACATTTCAATGTCAAGTAGGCCTATGCATCTAATGGTCATCATTAGGCCTACTAATAACATTCTCTTGATGTTGTTTATTTGATTACCAGGTGTATGTTTTGTTGCTGGAAACCTCTTGAACATTCCTATCATTTTCAAACTTCACTTTCACTAACTTGTAGTGAAAATTGTGCTGGTTTACCGCTGGCTATATTGAAACCGCGTTATATAAGCACCACGTTGTGCAAGGATTGCTACAATTTTTGAATCGCGTTAAATCAAAACCACGTTATACGAGGGTCACCTGCATGTCGGCTTTTTTTTTTTTTTTTTTTTTTAAACAAACAAAAACTTCAAAAATAAACTTTTCAGAATGCACAAACAAATACAAATAAATATCTTTCACTTCAAAACTTTAGCTATTTGGGTTTGCAGATTAAAAGTGGCTGTGGCTGATGGCAATGACAATTGGCCTGAGTTGCTTGAGTATAGCCAAACATTTTCAATTTATGACCAAAATGGTTAACTTTGAATGGGAAGTTATATTCATTTAAAATGTAAAATTGATAGCTTTAATAAAAAATTTAAAAAATGATAGTTATATTATATATTGTTAATATCATGATATATAACACAAAATATATGATATATCGCTTCATATAAACCCACAAACCCTGTGCAAATTAATAGTAAAATGCAATGAATTTAGCCTAATAATCACAGGATGACAACCAATCCACTGGTGTTTATTATCAGCTATTGAGACTACTGCTGCATACCTGAGGTTGTGGTTGCCCCTGGGCCTGTTGATTTGCACGTGCTTGCTGTTCAATCATCTCTGCTTCTCTATACATGCCCAAGGATCTGTAATATTCGACCCAAGCTGCACTATAATCAGGTTGTGGTCCTTGCTGCGACTGCTGTGACTGGCCTTGAATCAAATGAACTCAGTGTTAACAAATCATCAAAATCAAATGAAAAAAATAAAATAGAAATCGGCAATTCAATTCAGGTATCCAACATGTGCAAGACCAAGACAATTACTAACTCATCCTTCTAACGAAAACAAATTGGGAGGGAAAACCAAATAGAGCTATGCCCCGAACGACTCAGCAGCCTGTCTTTGTACCGTTACAACTATCGAAGACCACTCTTCAATCACTCTTAAGTGAAAACGGGAGGACACTGGTCTAAGGTCAACCACCACAATACATCCATGCCCGTTTCAATCATTGCTAACCATGAGATTAACACTTCTAAAAGCTATTCCCCGAAAACACTAAGGTAATACACTGTCCCACTATAAATTTGAGCAGCAGCCTTAGATGAAAGGAGCCTGCAGCAAAAGAAAATAAAGCAAGGGGGGAAGCTACAGCTTCATCATCTCGCCATTATTTTTTTGTTGAGCAAAACCAGGTTCTGAACATACTACAAACCTGTTGGCGTTTGTGAAGCGTGATCTTGTGCTTGGGATTGTGAAGATTGTTGTTGAGTGGACTGAGGCTGTGGTTGTTGACCTTGCTGTGGCTGAACTTGGGATCCTTCCTGATTACAACACTGAGCATAATATGCTGCCCACGCAGCAGCAGCAGCATTAACATCAGCTGCAGATTTTGCTATAGATGTGTGCAATGCTCTTTTTACTCAAGAAGGTACAAATTTGGTCTTTTAACAACCTTTATAATACTACAATATATTTAATGACTTTACTTGGATCAGTTGCAGTTCCTGATTGATTTTGCCAATGTTGATAAGCATTACCCCAACCTTGGGGTGCATAAGCTTGAGGTGGTGGTGGTGGTTGCTGACTGTAATTGAAAGAATGTTCACTGTTTAACAAACCACAAACAACAAAAGTTGCATATTCTAGGTAGGCCTACTTACTTTGGCTGGGTATAACCACCTGGTGGCCCTCCTGGTCCCGAATAAGCTCCTGGAGGCTGAGAGTAAGTAATTCAATAAATTATATTTCATCGTATCAAATCCATTTATTTGATGTGATGACCATTAAGTATAAAATAAAATTTGCAACTGTGAGGTGGTCATGTTCTTGATTTATCTTAAATTTCATCGGCACAGTAAGTTCCTAACACGCACAATTAATAACAGGTAAATGCCCGCTTCCACTAGATCAGCTGAGTGCAGACCTGTTTTAAATAATACAACTTTTTCTCATGTAAGAAAGCATTGTCATAACTGTAGTTTACTTTTAATTGCTCAAAGAATGTTAAAACAACAATCAAGCCAGTACAGTAAACAACTTTAGTTTTTGCATGTGCGACTACCTCATTTTTAAAATGCAATGAAGTTTTTGTTACACAAGCAGAGCAGTGACAAGGAATCTCACAGTTGCATCAAGCCTACAAAGTGAGGAGTGGAAAGCTTACCCCGCCAATCTTCTCATTGATTAACTGCTTGGCATGTTCAATCTGTTGTTGTGTACCTCGGATTATGAAAATCTTTTCATTAGGATTAGGTGGTGGCTGTCTCGAAAGTTCCACATGGGCACCACTTTGCTGATTTATGGTCCTTATTGTTTCACCTCCTGTAATGTGATGATTCATATATAAATTTCCAAAAAATGTAAAATGATTAACGAATTAATCACCTATACATCAATGCTTTCAAGTAGTATTCACCTTTGCCAATGACAATTCCACATTTGTTTGCAGGAACAGAATACTGGATTTCTGGTTTATCACCGGGCCCACCACGATTGCCACCAGGTGGACCTCCACGACCCATTCCAGGACCTCCTGGGCCGCCAGGTCCACCTGGTCCACCGAATGGCGGACGCCTTTCATCAAATCCTCTACCTCGTCCACGCCCTCTACCCATGCTTTGTTGATCTCTAGCCTAAAAAATACATTCAATGGAGAAAAAAAATCAACCTGACACTTGATTTTATAAAATAAAATTGAAACTAAGGTTCTTTTCGAATAAGTTTTTGATTGTAGGAAATGATTGACATGTTAGCTGATGAGCAGCACAACAAAAAAATAAAAACCAATTTCCATTACTGTAGCACAAGTTTGACACCTCTCACTAATGGGAAGCATAACGCTGATTAATGAAAGGCTCCAATACTGTGCAAACTAACACCAAGTTTAGCGAAACAAAAACCAATCCACTTACCATAATGCTATTTATCAAATCATGAATGATTCCCTGAGCCTTCTGTATCTGTTCTGGACTCCCTGTGAGCATGCATATGCGATCTCCAGGTGTATCATCTACACATTAAAAAGCAGCATAAGAGTTTAATCTGAAAACTTGGCACAATCTTAAAGACTATATTACTGTAAGTCCCAATTTTAACATACCTTGATGAAACTGTACTCGAGCACCTGAATCTTGTTGTATCTTTTTAATCATATCACCACCTTTTCCTATGACAACACCCACTGCTTGACGAGGCACTGTTACCTGATGGATAAAGAGATTATGCACGAATGAATAAAAGAAAAAAACAAACAAAAACAACCCGGCACTATGCATCTTGATTAGGTCACAATCTACCTCTTGTGTAGAAGTTTGTGATGTGCCATATTCATTAGTTCCCATTTGATTTCTATGAAATCCACGATTCATGCTCTGAAATGGTGACACATTCTGGTGACAATGTTTAAGATTAACGTTA
This sequence comes from Cryptops parisi, assembly GCA_034695005.1. Taxonomy (NCBI): domain Eukaryota; kingdom Metazoa; phylum Arthropoda; class Chilopoda; order Scolopendromorpha; family Cryptopidae; genus Cryptops; species Cryptops parisi. The sequence goes on along the minus strand of JAQIWH010002311.1, from coordinate 17,526 downwards.
CATTCTTGGCAGGTCAAATTTATTGTTTATCATTTTACGTATACTTACTTCCAGTTCCTTTTCCGTTATCAAGTCCATCACCAACTGTCTAGCATACTAAAACAAAAAAACAAATAATTTAATTTTCATTAAAATTTCAGCCTTTAGTTCGAACTATTTGTTCGAATTAATGCTACTGCGTTAAGTGTTATTATTCACGTTACTAGTTTACATCAACAGACAAAACTTGCTATATTATAAAAATAACCAGCAAATTAAGATGCATGTGATATTCATATGCCATATGGCTTGTCTTGAGGTCTACTATCAAACTCCATTTATTACGAGAAATGGTGTTAGCGAAATCCTCCAATTTTATCTAGCACACATCTTTACTACATGTAAAAATTAGTTTAACATGAGTTTAGATTGTGTGCAATGTACCAAAGCATTATACAAGTTATCCTAAAAAATATGGGAAATCATGTGCCATTTCTGAATATGGTTTTTCCAGATTACTGGTGGCTGATTTTTAAACAAATAATAAATCTTTAATGCAACTGCTCAACCTATCCTACCGTTGGATTATCCTAAGCTGATGCAAAATATTGTTGCACATAAAAATGGCTTTCACATAACATGTGCAACCAATTGATTAAGTTCTAATAAATTCTACAGTATAATTGATAAATTTAACAACAACAATGTTATTTAATAACACTTTGAATCTTTGTTTTTTACATATTTAATTATCCAACCACAACGAAGAACATAATTTATGATGACATGAAAGCGTGAAGCAGAATACTACCATAGAATGGTTTGCCCCAATTTTTTTTCTATAATTGTTAACTCTTACAACTAGTAGCATAACATAACCACAACTCACCTCACACTTCTGTGGCTCTCCAGTAATCCTCAATGGTTTCTCATGCATAGTTTGTTGTGGACCATCCTGAATCATAACCATTTTAACACCAGCACGTTCCTGTTAATTTAAAAAAAAAATAAATATAAACAAAAAATATTAGTATCAATATTCAAATGTTACCTTCGAAATGACAATGACATGGTCACAAAAAAAAAACTAATTGCAAGTATCCATTTACCTGTAAACTCTTAATGGTTTCTCCACCTTTTCCAATGACAAGGCCAACTTTGCCACCAGGGATCATCATTTCAACAGTTGAATGACCATCCACACATCCTCCTCCTCCTCCTCCACCACCACCACCGCCGCCGCCGCCGCCTCCTCCTCCTCCGCCGCCGCCACCACCTCCTCCGCCATCCATGGGACCTGATGAACCACCCCGGTTTACAATTTGAAGAATCAAGTCTTTAGCTTTTCTGTAAAGAAGTGGCAAGGCAAACATTAACAGATAAATAATCGCATTTCAGTCAACCCACCCTCGTGTTAATCTGAAAGCAATTCAGTGTGTTACCAATTGTTCAACTCTTTCAACTAACACCAGAAAAGAACGAACCTATCTTCTTTACTTATTTACACAACAAACAGGTAATACGTACAACATTAAAGATTTTGACATGTAACATTAAAACAAGGCTAAATATATGAAAACCTCATGATAAACATACTATAAGCACCATGACCATAGGAAACCTGATACAGGGGTGCTCAAATCTTAGAATAACAAAGTCTAATTACCCCTAAAGTTAACACTTATCACCGAGCCTTAATATTAAATTGAATTACTATATCAAGCAGCAAAGTGATATATAACAATCGATTACATAGTACATACATAGGTAAATGAATTAAAAGCATGCACGCAAAAAATTTACCAGGCATTAACACTAACATACAGTAAAATAGATTAGGTTTCTCAAAGTTACCTCCCTGCAAATGGCAGACTTTATTAAAAAAAACCTGCTTGAACTTTATTGGTTTATCCAATAGTTAACACAAATCTTAAAATCAACCAATTGCGAGGTTAGTGTTGGAGGTGGGCGAGTACTTGGGAGTTTAGTGGCCGAATGCCAAAAGGCATGTAGCATCCAGTAGTGTTTGATCTGGCTAATTGCAAAGTCCTATACTTCCATTTCACATAATTCACTTACAAGACAGCTATGACATTATAGCACATAGCTATGGTTTTAATCAAGAAACCCAGAATAAGACCATAAGTTTTATTTTGCAGGCACTATGGCAATCCACATATACTGTACCATAATGGTGTACTTGTCAACTGCAAGTCATATTCAAGATGTTGAAACCCAGATTGACTTTGTGAAAATGGCAACAACCACTAAGGTTTTTGTTTACTTCTAATATAGGTAAGTTGATGTATTTATATCTCTGGTTAGAGTAATTCCCCCCTCACTTTCGATTGGCTGAGAACCTATAAATTTGCCTGCATCCGTATAGCCATGCATGGGAAACCTCACATTATCATATATAAAACCTACCAAGTACAGGTTTAAATTTTGAATTCAATATAAACTCTTAATATTCAATTTTCTGGAATTTTATTGACCAGTTGAATTTTTTCAAATATAAAAAATAAACTGCAAAATCATAGATAGGTACATTTTCATCGATGAGAGCAGGGGAAATTGAAGCATTTTCTAAATGTTTGAATCAAAACAAAACTAGCAATCCTGTGTTGACTAACAGTCAACACAAACTTATCTGCTTGCAAATACAAGACAAATTGTTGTTCCAATTTCAAACCATTTTCCGAGATGCTAGTTAGGCCATACTCCACTATTACCACCTCCATTACTATCAACAGTCCAGGTAAGATTTAGCATAATACTCCGATCTGTTATAATTTATTTTACATACATACATTTGCCAATTTTTTTAGTGTGGCACTTACAAGCAGTAGGTTTAGCTAGACTGTATGAGCAAAATAGCAAGACAACTAAAATTCCTTTCAACTTACAAAATTTGTGCTTAATTAGTTTAGGATTTTGTCTATAAACACCATAGCAATATATGTTGTACATTAAATGTTTATGCAATTGATTAAGTAAATAAGATTTCCAACATACTTCTGCCCAGTCAGTGATTTAAAAAAACAAAAAAACTTTAAATTATTAACAACATACAGGGATGAAGTTAACTACATATTTTACTTCAAATAGATTAGTTTTCCTTTTCATACTAGGACATATTACAAGCTAATGTATTTCACTATGGATCCAAACTTTTGCACACCCTGTATATCAACTAGGAAATCAAGCTACTTTAAGATTGTTTGGTAGTCAGTATTCTTATTCAAGTTGGGAGTATCATCTGCCATGACAAAAAAAAAACCAGTCTTCCCATTAGTGAGCATCAACTAATAGCATTGACTATAGCAGTTGATGTGAGAATACAACACAAGGACAATCAACATAGTTGCAGTAAACCTGTATCAAGAGTTTAATTACAAATGTGTTAATAAAATTCGAAATCGTACCTACAAATTTACCAAAGAGTCTACATTGCCAACTAAGATAAACATTTTCTGCAATGTATTTGAAATTTCTAAAAGGACCGTTCATTATATTAACAAGCAGAAAGTACTTCTGAGGAATAATCAAGCCATTGACATAATGCTAATGTTGCCTTGTGTACTTTTTACAAGTGGGTTTGTGAAGAATAGCAAGAAAAAATATTGATCGTACAGAATACCAAGACAAATCATTCAATTCAGCAACAACCGAAAAAGCTCAAGTCCCTGATAGCAGGAACACCAGCACCTCCACGTCACATTGTGGCAGGCTTCAGAACTAGGTCTAGTCATATTTCTCCACTGACAGTAGATTTTACATTTATGTACTTTAAACCTGGAATAATACTTCTCAATAGTGAGACCTATTTCCTAGGTCTATTGCCAATTTTATGCTCAACCACAAATGTTTTGCTGTGTAAGGCCTACCACAGACTACGCTTTGAATGCAATCTGTCGTTTGGGACTAGATTGCACACAAATTATATAGTCAAGACTATTTTACCAGATTTCAATGACCAGGCAATATATTAAGACGAAAAATGGATGTTCCAGACATTAAGAAAACAGTCAGTACATCTGACTAACAGATGTATCCAGCTCCGCTTAGATCAAAAGATGCTAATAGATGGTGCTACTGATATTAAAATGTAACGCATTTCTACATTATAGCAAGGTTTTCTGTGTTCATAATGATAAATTCAAACCAGCGTGAAAGCATGGTTAGTATAACCATACCCCAATAATCACTAAGTCCGACTTCAAGTGTCATTATCACAAGGTTAACATAACAGCGCTGAATATAGCTGCACCTATCACAGTAACATGCCATAAAAATTTCATGGATCATTTGCAGCTGGCCTTATAGTTAGATTTTAAGATGAAACAATGTTTTTATCAACAATCCAATTTCACGTTTATAACAGATTTGCAGGTTAATCGTAAAACACACAAAAAAAGTCGAGATTTGGACAAAATGTTAGAACCAATTTCTTTCTTTACGTATGGTATATTTAAGTATTTCAGTTCAGGAATTAATGCCAAGCAAAGGACAATTCAAGGGCCATAGCAAACTGAAATATCAGCCAAGTGCAACAAAAATGTTGGAAACGCTCCCTCACCAATTGGCATCGGCAAAAGTTAGACAAAAGAAAACATTTGTCGCCCTTGCTTATTGGCGAGAGAGCGTTACTAACACTTGCCACACTCGGCTGATATTTCGATCACATCGTTTGTTACGGCCCTAAGAAGCACGTATTACATACTTTAGCCTCAATAAAATCAATTTTTTTTCTTGCCAACCACACCACACAAAAATTAAGCTTCTTAAATTCTTCACACCAATGTGCATGTTCGTGTTTGTGTTCATGAGGGAGATTATTTATGATAACTTACTCAATTGATTGTTTAGTTCCCGTTAAAGTACATGGCCTATCAGGCATGCCTCCACTATCTACATGAAAAAAATGAAAAGAATTTTCTGAGCACCATCAACTAGCGTTGCAGCAGGACAACACTTTAAAATTCACTCTTCCAACCACAAGACAAGTTTTATGGAAAAATTTTGCTTTACAAACAATCATTAATTCTCATGCCGCAAATATTCACCTGCAGCCATTTGAATTTTACAATCTGAATCAGATTGTAACCTGGTGATCTGCTCTCCACCACGGCCAATGACTGAAATATGAAAGGAAATCACAGTGTTGTGAAAGGAAACCGAACCAGTGCTACACTCACTACTGATCAAAGGGGTTTTTGAGTTGAATGGAAACTCTTAATCAAAATTTGGTTGCATTTAATGTTTACTTACTCAGCCCAACCATTTTGTCGGGAACTCTAAAATCTTCTGTTACTATCGCATTGCTTGCAGCACCAATTCTGGAAACACGATTCATGAGTGTTTTGAGAAAAGAAAATATGAAGTGAGGATTTCCTTTAGAAATGACTAATCTGATGTTGCAACCATCACCCAAGTCACAAAATGAAAGATTAGTTAGTTTCAAAATATAAACAATCCTGTAGCCATTGAGAATGTTATTATATAAACCTCTAGTAAGTTTCTCTGTATGAACTCAAGTTAATAACATCCAGACTCCTGAAATGCTGAAACTGTTGTTCAAACAATCACTGTAGCACAGCATCTACACATTTCATTCCATGGATAGAAGGATTGAAAGTTTAGCAACTGTGCATTTACCATCAAAAGAGAGGTTTCAAAAATAATCTCCACAATAAATTGTCAAACAATATTCCTCAGAATTCTTTTCTGGTATTACATTCTAAAATACATTTTGCTGAAAAAACTGTACATTAAGTAATGAATATTAATTATTAACTGTTAAAATTTTTGTGAAAAACTTCACTTCCATTATAGGATCTTAACACACTTTTAAGGTACTCCAATGAATAAGTCTATTGACACTCACCTAACGCCTGTAGTTAATTAAAATACATTACTAAACAAGCCTTGTACCAAAAAACAAGTGAAATTTTGAATAAAATTTCCAACAAATAAATATTTACAAAGTAACAAAGGTTTTCACACACACAAAATTCTACTCCATAAATCTGTGGTCATTTCTACAGTAATCTAAATCTTTCAATGTTCTTCAAAGCACAGCTAACTGAGTATGTACGTACAGTATAGACTAATATTACACCCATCCTTGCATAAGGGCACTGAATATGATAAAGGCATCTGAATCCAGTAGCCTGACATTTTTTTTAGAAGTCTGCCATTAGTACCAAGATTTTTGCCAATATTCTGGCAGAACAAAACTAGATGAACTAAGCTTGCTTGTAATAAGGCTACAGTTAGGCAGGTGCAAAAAAAAAAAAAAGTTAAGTACGTGAGAAATTTGACTTGAGAATATCATTGATACCTATGTACAACATCAATCAGAAAATCAGTTATCCAAAATGAACCACACACCAGTCAGCTTTAACTATCACTAGGACTTTGGTCCACTCTTAACCAGTTGTTTATAAAAGCCATAACAAATGTTACAACCAAATTCTATCCAAATAAGTTGTTTTTTTTTCCTGGAACCATTCGATTCCAGGATGGTTCCGAATGTCAAAAAGTTACGTAGCAGTAAACAGGAAGTAAGGAAGACTTCCTGTCAACCCTAACATATAAACTATTCTGCACACGTGCAGTACAGTCTTTACTGTCATCAGGGCCGTCTTATCCATTAGGCCAAGTAGGCACAGTGCCTAGGGCCTACGAACTATTTACGGCCAATGAACAAACCCACGAAAGGCCTACGAAGTTTTGGATAAATTTTTGATAAAAAAAATAACTTTTGAAGTTGCCAACGTAAAAAATTAAAAACTTACATATAAAAACAAATGTTGGTATATTATGTTATATAATTATGGGATACTCAGTATAAAGTGGAAAAAAATTCTGGACAGAGGGCTCCTAAAAAATAAATGCCTAGGCCCTAAAAAGATGATAAAACGGTCCTGAGTCATAAGATCAATCCATGTCTTGATTTGTTCGACTGACTAATGTCGCCTTTCTACAAATCCAAACTATAGCAGCTACAGAAGTGGTTTCAGATGACCTATTTGTGTATCCAAATCACAGCTCGCAAGTCACATTCTACTCTTTAGACCTTATTTAATTACTTTTTTTTCCATCAGTTACTAACAGAAAATAAGAAAAATTGCAGGAATGATGGGAGGCAGACAGATTTAAGAAATCTCAGTTCATTAAAAATACTATACATGTTTGCAAAAACAAAAATGTTTGCTTAAATTTTGTTCATGTTTTGAGACTCTTGAATATCTTATGTGTTTCTATGTGGCTGATTAGGCAAGTTTGGCCACCCCTTCCAAAATGTATACTTGTGATTCTCATGGCCCTAAAATTTTAAAAGTTTCACTGTGATTTTAGCCATTGTCTAGCTTACGAAATGTTTAGCAAGAGAATAATTTTTTTCAATTATTTCTGATTGGGGACTGTCAAGCTGTATTATCTTTCACATCACCTAATGTCTTTCTTTGCTCAAGCCACTCATGTAGTAGTGGCTCAGATGAAATCACAAATATACCTAAAATATAGAACTATTTCTAGCTTTCAAAATTACAAATTTAGCAAGGTGACAAAGCTAAATTATTTAATGATTTGCAGCTCATGTGTCATGTCAAATACCTGTGTTATTGCTTTTAATGGCAATAAGTAATGTAATAAATGAGAAATTTGAATTCATGTATACCCAAATATGAGTGATCTCAAAATACAACTCCAAAGTTCACTCATTGTCTGAACAGTGAACAATATACTAAACTTAATAACTTGATGGTATTTTGGATATCATTTTACCACAGTAGTCATGACAGCCAATTTGAAGGTTGGCAAGAACCGTTTTTTCTGATTTGCCGGATATACCTTTCAAACAAATTTCTTCCCCGTGTTTGCATAAGCAAAATCCTTAAGCAAAAAATCCAAGAAAAGAGGGTTTTTTTTTCTCACATCTACATAACCATAGCCTAACCGCCATAATTATACACACAAAAAACCTTTGGTATACACCTACTAAAACAAGCATTAAAAAAATGACCACAAAGAGTATTTTGATTAAAACTGATAGGTATACATAGAGCACTAACCTCATATCAAAAAAAGTGTAAATTAAAAATTATTTCAACAACTATTCATAGTTTAGTTTACAAACTACTATACCTCTCAAGTACCACAACAGAGATCTTCAATATCAAGTCAAAGTGCATAATGCAGAAAACTATTTTCTGAACCATGCTTCCTTCGACCATGGACGAAATTGGATTAGCATAATGTGCAACTATCTATAACAAAGATAAATCAAGGTGCCAAATTTTCAAAACAATTTAAATTTGTTACTGTGAAGAAAAAAATAAAGACTTTTTTCTTTAAGATATGATACTAAGCAAACTGTTTGCTGTAGCTGGTAGCAACTACGCTAACAAATCATTTCGTCAAATAAGCATTTTAATCAACGTCACAAAGCATCATACCAATCCTATTAAGTATATAATCAAAGATCTCATGATCTGAAAATCCATTATGCAATATAAATAGTTCAAGTTCACACTAATCAAATTGTTATGGACATCAAGATTTTCACAAAATAATCACCAAAACTCATTTTGTATGAATCATAAAAATCGTAAGGTGAGAAACAATGCCGTTAATTTATGGAATTCATAAATCATATTTCAGTTGGTTGAACAAACTGCACAATATATATACTATGAGTGTAAAAAATTTCACCATGAAATTATTTAAGTACTAATAAATTATTAGTACTTGGAAGTTCAATCACATGAAAGTTCTCATTTAACATAAGATAACATTTGTTCCTAAAACATATTTTAAGCAATACTTGCATTATTAAACAATTTCGACTAAAATTCCAAAAATAAGTAAAGATAGGCTAAAATTGTTTGCATGATTGTTGTAATAACAATTCCACCACATTTAATCATAATGAATCAATTTTATCAAGCTAAGAGTTTAATTTTTTTTTTAAATAAGGTCCTGATCACTAAGTGATTAACGTTGAACTAGTCTGGGTGAATTAACATGAATGAATGCATCTTTCTAAATCATTAACTTGCAAATAAGGATACACCACATTATACAAACTTATGCTATATGAGAACTCCCCTTACACCCTGATAACCTTTCCACTAAACTTGACAAAGCTACAACTAAAGCTTCCTACCTGGTCAAATCAGTAGCATGCATTCAGATGAAATAGTAAGACATGTCTGATCAAATCAAAGCTTTGCCATTTAAAAAATGGAAATTGCAATTAAAAAAAGTTTATCATAACCTCCAAAATAAATAGCTGCTAAAGTAATGCAGTTGTAGCAAATAAGTTAAACTTAACAAATACAGGTATCTCAACATAGTAAATGATCAATCTTTGAACTACTCGCACAAAATGATCATTTGAAAACATACTAACACAGCCGAATTATTATTATTATTAGCTTTTGAGACATTTGCTTTTAGGTTGAGGGATAGTCAGCATTTAATTGAATGTTTTTATTTCAACAGAATGAGTGATTCCATGTAGCCTAGAAATTTATCATTGTTTTCACGTAAAGTGATGAAATAAACAATTTAGCATACGGAAATTTTTTTGTAGAAGTGTTTATATATTGAGGGATACCTGGACGTTAAGACAAAATGGTAGAGAAAACTTTTAATCAGAGCACCATTTAATCCTTCTCGAATTGTGTGCATTTGTATATATTTCTATCTATCAGACAAGAGGAAAAAAAATTCCTTCTATGATGAAACAGCTACAAAACAAAAAACCTAAATTTGTTCATTATAAAACAGAATTTTGACATGTTCACCAGTTCACAAAATATAAGCAACTTGACACTTTCAGTAGATGAAATTCTATTTTATATGAGCCTAGACTACTGGTTTTCAGCCAGTGTGCCATCAGTCATCCATTGACTGTCATCAAATTTTATTCTCTATACTACACAAATTGTCAAATAATATGGCCGTTTCCCAAATAGAAAAACAAATCCATTCACTGGTTTGAGTTGCTGGAACAGAAGTTTGTCTGCATGTACACCCCCTGTGCTGCATACAGCAAGTGTTGTGGGAATTTTGATAAGCCCCTTGAAAGATAAAAATCACTGGACTAACACTGAAGCCTCATGTTGCCATAACCACAGTAAACAACATGTGTAACATCCTTTCACAGCTAATTGTACTACAGGCCTACTTACTATTTGAACTCAAACATTTATCACAATCATCTTTCTTTGTGAACTACTGAACTGGTACAACAAAAAAAAATTTGCAGAAATGATGCAGCATATTATTTATGCTTCTAATTTCAGAATTGTTCTCAAGCAAAATAATTTTTCACTAACAGATGCGAATGTACAAATGTGTTTATAGATATACAAATGCACACAAGATGCATGTCCTGACAATGTAATACAGCCATAAAGCTGCCTTAAGTCATACGTAAATAATTCAGGAGTCCTTTATAATTACCTAATGGAATAATAATCAGCAATAGCTCATTATATAGAATTACCACCACACCTTACTTTTTAAAGGTAAAACTGTATTGCAGAATAAAAGGAAACTGAAATTGACTGTTACCTTTGATGTTGCATGGCAGCTAATTGTGCTCCAAAAGCTGTAAAACATCAACATTATTTGGTTTCATTCAACTCAAGTGGCAGAAATTTGTCTAAATCATCAAGAAATCACTTACGATCATTCAGCGCAGCTATCTTTTTCGTTTCACGATGATCTATGATAAAATAAAAAACAAAACTCCCACATATTCTTTACTGCTCCGAATACACAAATACCTTATAATGTGGTGGTTATTACCCACAACTTAGATTGGTCATACCTGCTCTTTCCATACCAGCGTCTTCCAAACTTCTCTTTGTACCACCAATAGGTGCACTGTCCCCACCAGATGGGGTGTTGATTTTTGCAGCAATCTAAAAAAAAAAAAAAAAGTTGCAATTTCTTTTAAACCATAAAAAGCATATGAAATTACAAATGAAGGATTTCGTAAGTCAACTGATAAACTCATTGAACAGTTAGAGAATCATTGATAAGGCAACCAAACCATGAAGCACCACACCTACCACCATTGTTGAATAAGTTCTTAGGCAATAGCTTAATTGTGCACAGTAGCATTAAGATACACTCATCAATACCGAGAAAAACCACCGATTGTCAAAAGAAAATATTTTCATCAAATTTTAGGGGGAGACGTAGTTCAATGAAAAGAACAGACTTTCCTAATAAGAGAATGAGATCGCATATACCAGAGAATGGGATTGCATATACCAGATTTAAATACATTGTCAGTAATTGATCAATAAAATAAAGGGTTGGTTGTGATTGATACGAAATTAGCATATCTCTTAATGAACATAATTGTTGTTTGCTGAGCAATTCTATGGTAGTTCATGCTTTCTGGTACGAACTTTATTTCGTATTGACAAAGGACTTTGTATGTCTATGTATTGGCAGAAATTTTTCACATGGCTTGGAAATTGCTCAAATTCGTGAGATGACTGTCGTTATAGTCTCTCACATTTTGGGAAGCACTTGTTTCTCTTCGAAAGGCATTCCTCACTGCATGCTCGCATTTTTGCAGAAGTTGAATGTTTTTAACTTCTCGTGCATTTTGGGCCTTGTGGCTACAATGCACAAATTAGGTGCAGACCTATATGACAGATTACATTGGTCTTGTTGTACACCATTCAGCATAGCTCAAGTGTAATAACGCAAATAGAATAAATTACCAGTCAAGTTACATTACAAAAAAACTACACACACAAATCAATAAGCTTTACATTTTGATTTTAAAACCCCCTGCTCCACTACATCGATCATTAATCTGAAGATCACTACAAGTGTTAGTGAAATGTTCATTTATGCCCGATAGCAAGAAAGTACATGTAACTTTGCAAAGATGCTTACATTTTGTGATAACTCACAAATATCAAAATTCTCATCAAATAAACTACAGCAGACAATTCCTGCATGAGAGCCCATGTTTCAACCACACATGGCAAAACATTATTGATAGACATAAAGCAGTCATTCATACACCATCCCTCGAACTCTAGTAGCCATGTCATATACATAAAACTCGTATAAACGAAAAAGTGCCTGTTATGCTATCACCAGAGGTATTATGGACTTAAGCAGGGATAGACAAATTCAGGGGCGCTTCATTGTTATTACCTGGATTTCCATATTTTTAGTAAATATACGCTGGCACAAAAGGATGAAGTCCTGAGTTATTTGTTAGTTTTGTCTACCGTTGCTTATGAGAATGTTGTGAGTTCCACCAATGGATGGATACTGGGTAGTAAATGGCTAGCATTTCATATATCGGTTCTCCACAAAAAGTCTCGCTAAGGCTAATAAATAACTCAGCAGCAAAGTGGCAGAGAACTTTCGTTGTAACCAAACACCACCGAACAGTAAACAAACACCACTAATAAAGGATTACTGCATAAGCATTTTCAAGATAAGCAAGTCAAAGTTCATAAAAAAAAAAAACACCAATTTTTGAAAAATGCAGATATTCCACGTTATTTTTAAAATGATTCTAATTTAATGCCAAAATTTTCAAATACGTCCAAGTCAGTCAGCGATTACTACTTAATTAAAACCACATGTATGTAATTAAATTATTCCGATTTTTTTTTTTTTCAAATTAATATTTTATAAATTAATCTTTTTAAAAAATGTGGTTTGATTTAAATTGATTTTTTAAATGTGCGAATAAAGTCATTCGAACCTCAACGAAAGTACATGAACGTTTGAGACAAATAACTCTAGAACTAGATAAAAGGAGGGTCTATTGTAATGAGAAAAAAAAATTCGTTGTTTTTAGCACACGAGGTAGTAAATTATTCAGTAAATTCAATACTTTTCAATTAGAAATATACTCCAATAAGAAAGCAACAGCAATAATTTTCTGGATCCCTTAACCGGTTTAAGAAGTCAGCCTAACCCAATCAAACAATGAACATCGCTTGTGCCTGTAGAAACCGGCACGGCAGTTTTGTTCTTTCAGTTCTAGTTCGGAGAGAAGTGGAGGGTCAGTTGGAGGGCTTCAAGACATAATCATAGGATTTTTTCAAACACATACTTTTAACTTTGCAAAATGGCGATACCGAAAATAATGGCGTTATTTAAAATAGGTACAAACCTTTATTAGTACGGTAAATAAAGCGTATTATGTGAACATCGCACCATACTTTAAGCGTGTAGTTAAACCGCCGGAAAAACACTCAACCTGCACGTTAGAACCTATTTTTGCTTACCATAACTTTATGGCAAGAGTAGAACGTTGAGTAAGGACCCTAGTTAAACATAATACGATTCTTGGGACTTAAGGATGGAGGGAGAAAAAAAGCTGAAATTCCAAAGTCTTGTAACGATGGCCACGAGGTCTTGAATGACAAATTGAACCAGGGGGGAAAAATGGCGGCTAAGTACTCTGTTACTTTGTTAAGGGAGGGTTGAACCACTGCCAACGTTTCCTCACCTTTCTATCGAATATGTGGAGCATAGTCAGCAGCCTTCAAGATTTTTGCTACGAATACTTACTTGTCTGGCTCTTTGCAGAGCATCGGCGAAAGCAGAAGACTGATCGAAACCACCAGACAGATTGGAAGGAGGAGCAACCGCTGTATAGTCTGACATGCTTGCAAAATGGTGGCAACGCCGCCGACGAGAAATGTGATCACGTGATCCCTCCCTAGTGATTCTCGCTCTCGAGAGAGTCACTAAAATTGCTAGAAGCAAGCGCGGGATTATGACGTCACTAGTGGATGGAAAGAGACCATCCACAACATGCGTTAACGCCAGCACTTATCTACTTTCTTTCACTTCTGCGACGCGCAGAAATTATCCATCACTATGTCCTGGTATTATTGTAACAAATTTATAGTCGTAATAGTTTGCCTATTTATTTTACTCGGTCAACGCATCGTGTGTGTCCACGCAAATAGTGATAACAACACGGATTCGTATGCAGATTATTAAAAATTAAATCCTAACCTAACTAAGCACTTACTAAATCAGCCGCTTTGCTTTTCTTCGGTTCAAGCTTGACCAGGGATAGCTACTCGTTAAACTGAATTCAAAAGCAAGCATTTGTGCTGGCGTTAACACTTTCTAACTATTCACACGTGCCAACTCATTCATGAATTTTTTTTGTATTGTGCAGCTAGATTTTTTACGCATTATTTACATATTTCAGCTTATATTCCCTTGTTAATGTTCTTGTCATTCGTGTTTGGATGTAAAAATTATGTTCTTAAAATTATATTCCAGGTTTTACACTTGGAATATTACACCAGAGTACCAGACATTCCACAGCTTATTGTGTAATGCAGGGCGGACTCAAAGACGTAGTAGATTTCTGGTTGAAATGAGATTGAAAAGTCACTTCATTGTGTTGTTTAGATTGCACTCAAAATTCATCAAATGCACCTCCAATACTACGGTGGAAAAGTCACACAACAATCTTTGTTTTTTTCTGTAGAAAATAAAATATTATTAACCGTTTAAATTGTAGTAATCATCTATGGGGGGTGAATGGGATATAAACTACATGGAGAATTGTTTGTTTTTTTTAAAGGAAAATTTGTAACTCCAAGAAATCCAAGGTTTCTGGTATACCAAGGCTTTTCTTTACTCTCAACTCTGAAATTTTGACTCTCCAAGCTATCTTTGTCATGAATTAATTCGGAAAAATCAATTGGAGTTTGTACTGTCTGGTCATAATGCCATTCAAATATTTTCAACGTTCGCTGTTTATTGACCAATTTTTTTTAAACTTTTACATTTTTAAAGTAATTTTTCTTTGAATAAACTCGTACAGGTTACAGGTGTATCTCATCCTGAAAGTTCCAAGATTTTTCTCTACTCAGTCCCAATTCTCTGAAATTTCCGAGTTATCTTTGTCAATTGGCATTCGAAAAAGTCAATTGGAGTTTGTACTGTATATGATCATAATGCCACTCAAATATTTCAACGTTTGTTGTTTATTAACCAATTTTATTTTACGTTTGAAATCATTTTTCTTAGGATTTCATTCTGGAAATATCGATACTGTTAACCCCGATACCCGCTACTCAACACTCGATACTTTCGATATTTAAGAGTACTCGATACTTTACTATCGTATCGAGTATTTGCACATAGATTCAAGATATTCGTAGTCAGGTGTCTAATTAACCTTCATCAGAATGATATCTTGATTCGGTGCTTTGTTTTTTAAAACACTTTTTTTTATCAATTTTTTGACTGAGAAAGTATGTAAATGAACTCACAGAAAGCCCTACATCAACAACAAACCCACCTGAAAATAAGACGACGTCGATGCATGTTGGAAAGCCAACCCTGAAGTAGCTTAATGTTCCGACTTGTTTATAAAATGGTTTTCTGGTTGCTGCTCTTCATTCAGGTGTTGGTGATTAAAAGTGACAACGTAGACGGCGAACTTCGTGATCTTCACATCGCAGGAATTTTCCCTATGAAAGGTATTGGAGGATGGGCAGGAGGACAGGCATGTCGGCCAGCTGCCTTCATGGCCATTGATGATGTGAATAGCAGAGATGATATTCTCCGTGGATACACACTCAATGTACATTGGAATGATAGCGAGGTGAGCATTCAATCGTGCTATTTTATCCACTACGTACAATTGTGAAAATAAATATAGTGACATTGAAAACTATGCAGTAAAACTAAACATGGTTAACAATTTTTTATATGTAGGTTAAATTTGTCATCAGATGAGCCCTCTCAATTTTTCATCACCAAAGCAACCCCTGTTTAGCTTTTCTGCATAGCTTTCAATTTTATTATCCTATTGCATTGTACTATAGATATTGTATTTCAAGTGTTGTTATTGTATTTTTGTGCATATAATAAACATCTGATAGCAATTCTATTGCATTATCAAATTAGTATACAAGAAACTTCCATGAATCAAGAAATTCCTATATAGTGATGCACTGTCTTTTTTATGACAGTGCAAAACACTGTCATAGTTTTTTAAAGAAATGCAAGTGGACTGAATACCAGCTACCAACAAAATATTACCTGGAATACCAAAACTATATTTCTAATAAGCGTTTAAGAAATAGTTGCAGTCAATTTGACTGAAAATTAATAACACAACATAAAAAATGCATAAAATCCGAATCTAAGTGGACATTAGTAGTAATCATTGTAAAGTCAAAATGAACAATAGCTGCTATGATTTTTATCTTATCTGATCATACACTGTGAACAACAAAGTCCTTGTTAGCATTTTGCGCGAGACCTTGACTTTTGGTTTGGTACATATAATGAATAGTGTTTTTGATAGAGTGGTGGATATTTCTATTTCTGGATTTTCACCAGTCTAAAAATAAACTCATTGGTACTTATTATATAAAGCAAGCAAGTGTCTTATGTGGCATTTGGTAGTAAATTAACATTTTTTAAAATTACTTTCTTCCAAGTAGGCCTTCTTTTCATTATTGAATTCCTACTTTCTAAAAAGACCATGTAGTAGTTTGTGATCACTTTGACATTAATCCTTATCACTGTGGCTTATATTAGATGCTCAACAAAGTTTGTGCCATTTGAATTCTTAATTTTAGAGCATAAAATTGCTGAGTACTGGATTATACAGGGTCAGCCAGAAAGATGTTATGGTACCACCTTGTGGACAATACATCAAAATTAAAATTATGAACTCAAGCCACTTGTGTATGTAAAGTTGAAGGACTGCATTAGTTTTAATTGCAACTGATTTTATAATAACATTGTTCATTGAATTTAAATAATGTACGCATAGGCTACCAAACTCATTTAAGGGGTAACATCGTTTTGATTGACACTATAATGTAATGAAAATGTTGTAAGACATATACACGTGCTCTCAACTATTTTGTTTTTGAATTGATGAAGTTTTTATTCTCTTATAGTGTGAACCTGGGTTGGGTGCAAGTGTAATGTACGATTTGTTGTATCATCCTCCACAAAAGCTGATGTTGCTTTGTGGTTGCAGTATTGTGTGCACAACAGTTGGTGAAGCTGCCAAGATGTGGAATTTAGTTGTTGTAAGTTTAGAAAATTCTTTCTAAGCTATCTGTACTTGCTTGTATTATTTTAACATTTGCTATTTGATAAGTTAGTGTACACCATAAATTATGTATTCAAGCAATCACCTCTTTTGTAAAGTAAAGTTCACCTAGCTGAAACTCGTGTTTCACCTTCTGAGAAAGGTTAAGAAAATCGGAATTTATTTATAAATTGGGATGCATATTTAGTTCCCATTTAACCTGTGGAACAAAATAATTTTTCAAGCTTTTTAGATCACATTAAATATTTCAATTTCCCCCCCATAACTTATTTTGTATAGGCTATACAGTGTGGCCCTAAAGTATTTTCGAACTTTTGGATTCACACAACTTTGTGTCAGTATTGGAGGTCAGCTACAAAAATGTGTAGACAATGATGGAAAACAATTTGAAATTTGATGTGATTATAGTAATTACTTGTTGTTTAATTGTAAAT
>JAQIWH010002310.1:0-25382 GCA_034695005.1 Cryptops parisi | reverse complement strand
TTTAAATCAGAAATGCAGAAATGACGATGAGATGAGGATGATAAACATGGAACAGGGTTTTATGAAGCAGGAGGAAAAGGGAGTGCCCCGAGAAGACCTGCCCCCGCGGTGTCAGACCCTAAACTGATTTAGCCTTAAAAGCATATTTAATAACGTGAATATAAATATTTTAATATATGTTTCACTATCAACCTAACTGTCAACTTAAACGGAACTAATTTGACTCTGATTGTTAATTTAAGCTATTTACATCCTACATTTTGAAGATAATGCGTAGTTCTAAAGGTGTAGTTTAAAGTGTATGTATATATACCTTTGTTTAAAGATTTGACATGTGTAAACATTTGTACAGTTCATGGAATATTTTATCGTAATCATGGTTTTGGAAAATCCAGTGTAATTGGTGACAGTGTCAATGGTGTGTGGTCTGGATAACGAATGTTATTCTATTGAACTGGTTTACGGTTGAAGGTGAATTGATCTGATTGAATAAATTCTATACCAAACTATCAACAGTGAGGTAGCCTATATATTTGGATTGCTGCCTGTAGTCAACCGAAGACGATGACCCTGATGTGAATGGATCAGATAGCAGTGCGATTTGGGTATCGATTTTTGTTGAAAATTGTTATTTTTTGAATAAAAACAAAAACCACTTGAAGGGCGTCGGAAAATATAATGATAAACCAAATTTTTTAATTGTTTATGAGAGCCGTTTTTCTGGTGGGAAAATCCATAGAATACCATACTAAGAGCAGGAAAATCCATAAAATACCATACTGAGAATAAAAAGACAATTTTCTATACAATGCTGCTATTTTCTGAAAAATTCAGGAAGTGGTAGAGTAACTAGCAAGACAACAGTACTGAGGGACAGTTTAATGCAAAAATGTTATTTTTGGAAACGTATGGCTTATCACTATATTACCCCAAGTTCTTTAAACGGTGTTTTAAAAGGAAGTCAATATTAAGAGTTGGCATTTCGTTCCACAAAACAAATACAAGTTATAAAAATGTACACATAGAACGTTTTAAAACGCGCCGAAGCTCAACCCGTAAGTAAAAAAACAACCTTCAATTTAAGAAAACAATGATTTTACGTATGGTTTGTCTATAGGGTTGCATGCCATTCTGATTGCTTCATAGAGTCGAATGCCCTAATTGGTCCAGTGGTATAATGCTTAGTTGATGCCTAGAAAACATGACTTAGTGGCCCCATTCCATGCATTAACTTAAAAATTGAAAAAAGTGAGCTATTTATGATTTAACACGATCCATGTGTACCAGTGATTACGAAAGTGGTTTAACTAGCACATTTTTAATTTTGAGACATCTTCCACTTGTAAAACATTACCATAGTAGTCTTCCATGCATTCACGATCATTGCTGCTGTAAAAGTATTTATTCATAAGGTTTTTTCCAAAAAATGGCTTTCAATTAAAGGGCCTGGTGTAAAAGGGTGTTAAGTAATATTTTTACGAGGAAAACGGGTTTAAAGATCTAAACTTGTTTTGCTTTCTATGGGCTACTTCAAACTTCATGCACTAACATCTTTGCACATATTGTTGCGCTTTTTCTTAAAATTATGCGTTAGGAAGGTAGAATTGCACTTAGCACATTCGAAAAAAGCTTTTTGGTCATTTTTGACAAAAATATTACTTAACATCCTTTTACACCAAACAATAAAGACATTTTTTTTTTAATTTTGGACTTAGACCACTTTCATAATCACTGGCTCATACTGTATGCGGAAGCATTTTTTAATAAATATATTCAAAATACCGGCTATTTTCTAGTTACATGTTTTACAATTACATTCAAACGTTCAATATGCTTACTAGATCAATATCCATATTTAATATACTGTATTTATATTAAATATATCAATATTAAACATAAAAATTTTTTTTGATGAAAATTGTTTGTTGTTTTTTTCTGAAAAACAAACAACAGATTTTTATACGGGGAACAATATCATTTGTTGGTATTTGGCTTTATACAACATCACATCTTATATATTAATGTAGGTAAGATTTTAACGAGGGCACCGACTGGCCTTATGACTGTCATGTATAGTAATATATGTCAAATTGTTGAGGCTTATTGCACTTTAAGTATATTTGCAATACTGTCTACTTTTTATGTTTATGCAATTACATTCAATATGCGTATGAGTTCAATATTTATATATTCTTGTTTGTTTGTTTTTTATATATATAAAAAAATTGCAATATAAACGATTTCTCGTTTTCCTATATTTTCGTTTATTTGGTCCGTATCCCTGAACGTTAAAATTAAAAAACGTGTATTGAACATCCAATGTCATATGAAATATCTCTTCCTTACGGCGTTGTTGGAATTTTGTCAGAAATAAGAAAAAGAGATCTCCATGTCGATCATGTCGTTTTCTTGACCCCCTCTAGCCTCAACTTGTTCGGGTGTTTTTTCTTGGAGGAAGCTTGTTATTGCTGTTGCCATAGTGCTTTTTCATCTCGTGCGCTCTTCTTTATCTTTGTATTCAAATACACATGTTTCGCCAGACAAAATCTTGAATTCTGAACAAGTCTCCCAGGGTCGATTCCATCCTAATCCTTCTTCCTTTCCTTCGACATTGGCTGCCTAGCGCCCATTCAACTCGCGCTTCGTTGCCACTAGATAACGTGGGATAATCTCGTGCAACGACCCGACCGTTGAGGAAATCATAATTAATAACGTGAAACGAGTTGAGAGAGAAAAAAAAGTAGGAAATAACAAAAAAAAAAGAAAGAAAGTTAAAGCAAGAACTAAAAAAAGAAAGCTGTTAAAAAGATGGTAGAAAATTTTTCTCAAAATAAGTATTTAAAAAAAAAATGTAGCACTGCAAAAGCAAGTTGAACGAAAGCACGCCAAAAACACGCTCCAAGTTCCAACGATGATAACATTAACGACTTTTGGTGAATTTATTTGGTAACAAATTACTAACTACGGAATAGGTAAATTTAGGCAAACGACGCGTTGTTAAACTGGGAAAAATTAACACTGTTTTATTTTTTTCTTCATCTCTTTCTCTATTTTTTTTCACGGTAAAGTTAATTTTTCTACTAACTCCTCCTTCTCCATCATCTTTACCGTGGATTTCTTTCTACGCACTTAACACTTTAAGGTTATAAACAGATTCAACCATGCAGTTAATGTACATGCGTTATATATCATTCTAAAATATTAGTCTTGAAACATTTTCTTTTCTTTTCTTTTTCAAATCCGATTATTTTCTCACCCGAATAAATATAACTATTATTATCTGCCAAAATTAGGCTATTATTATTCTAAAAAGCATTATTGGAAAACGGATGAAAAAAAAATGGAGATACAAGATAGGATTTTGAATTGTTGTGCAAACCACACCAATTTCCATTTTTCTATCTCTTTTCACAATCTTTTTATTTACTTTATGTTTGCAAATCACCGCGAAGCAAAATTTGTTCTATGCTTCGTTGTCCTTTTTCTTTTTCCAATTTTTCGAAATCCCAATTTAGTGTTTCACCCCACGGCTACAATCATTAAATTCTGAGTCCTATAGAATATTTATCAGTGTTTTTCTCACTCGAACCGAGAAAAAACAATATTTTTATGCAATTTAAAAACACAAGATGTCGGAGTCCCATTATAATTTGACTTATAAAAAAAGAGTACATTTCAATCATACAATTTTTCATTATTCTAGAGTTCACATTGCGCCTGAGTTTGGTTTGTCATTAACTGCAGATTGATATATTAATACCATTAAAAATTACAAAATTATTTAATTTGTTTACGTGTACACTAATTTATTTTAAAGATTTATTTATTTTTTAAATTTTTTAATTTTCATCTCCATTGACGCACTTTAAAGAGAAAAAGCGTTGATGCCGGCTTCTCTGCTCTACAACGGTGCACTGCGTGGAAACAACGGAAAGAAACTTTCTCGTGATTCATAATGCGTTAATATTAAAAATAAATTAAATTTATCCGGGCACACAGGACTATATTACAATACAAACACAAACATACAATAAATAAAATAATAAAAAAAAACATACAAAACAAAAATCATAAAAGAATCATACCAATTACATGTAATTAATATAAGTGAACAATAATTTATCAATTTCATATATTTTCCGTGTAGAGAGGCTTGGACTATTTATTATAAGCTTTTTAAGTCTGTAAGGCATTTGGTTCCAATTGTGAAAACTGTTGTATGGATAACATTTTTCAAAGGTGGCATAAATAATACGGAGTGCATGTATTTTGAATACAGTCTCAGGTCGATTCAAAGTAGATTAATTTAAACAGAAAGAGTTACTGTGTAACGCATGATTAATATTGAAAAAAAAACTCGGAATTTCTGTTAGACAACAGTAGTTAATCAGTTTAAGTAAAAAAAAAAATTTAAAATAAAGACATTTTTAGTTATGGAAACAAAAGAGTTCCAACCTAAGAGTACACGGAGCAGAAAATTATAAGCAACTATGAGTCGTCTAAGTCTATAAGCTGGAGTTTCTGACCAAATAAGAATGCCATAATTTAATATGAAAATTACTTCAGTTTTAAAAAGTATTTTATTCATGAAGGTATTCTTGAACCTTCAAAAAAAGAACGTTAATCGATTTAATTTTTTATAAGGAACTCAATATGAGATGCAACAAAACAGTAAAAAATCAAAATGTTAATTATTATATTTAGGATCTCCATCGGTTGTATGAAACATGCTATTTGATTTGTTGTATTTTTATTTTGTACTTTACATTCCGTTTTTGGAATGTGGTATTCCGTTTTGATGTGTAATTACACTCCTTGTTTGCCTATGTTAATAACACTATTGGTGTATTTGATCTTTTGTTGATCGTTTAATTCAAATGAATAAATAAAATAAATAAATAATCAATATCCTAAAACTCAGGATATTGATCACGGCCTTATTTTTAAAATTAAAATT
The DNA here is from genome assembly GCA_034695005.1 of Cryptops parisi. Lineage (NCBI taxonomy): Eukaryota > Metazoa > Arthropoda > Chilopoda > Scolopendromorpha > Cryptopidae > Cryptops > Cryptops parisi. The sequence goes on along the minus strand of JAQIWH010002310.1, from coordinate 20,425 downwards.
AAATAGATTGATTTTGTTTTTAAATGGTTCAGTTTTATGTTAAGTTGAGAATACCAATACCAGAGAATTTTGGAATACCCTGATCCATGAAATATACAGCAATATGGGTTTCATAAAACTTGTACGGGAGAATCAAAAACTCATCATCCACGTATGTGAAAAATGTCGAGTTAAAATTGACATAAATAAACAATTTGTAACAGATGCAAAGAGAGTCGATGCCATTCCTAACCCTTGTATAACATCAAGGTCTGAACAAGAACGGGCGTTTACATTATTAACCACTTGAATGAATCTAATCGACCAAACCGTTCTTCGGGTTACTTGGTTCACTTACGAATGCTCATTTAACAGCTATTTTTAATTATAAATATAGTAAGTAACAGCACTTAAAGTAATTGTAGCCAAAGTTAGATGCTGATTCAAAATTACTTACTTTTCACTGACTGTATAGCTTAAGCAACACGCTCGACACTTTGCCCACCTCCTAAACGCTTTTTTTAAGAAGAAGAAATAATAACACACTCAACACAAAGTGTGTTGGTTAAGCTATCCAGTCAGTACAAAGTAACTGATTTTTCAGTTTTTAATGTTTTTAAATCTTTTAATTAGCATTTAATTGTGTCTTAAAATTATGTATGTGAGGATAAGGAGTAATTCAGGGAGTTTATGTTAGTACGGTAACGTACACAACTGTAGTTGTTGTTTTTAAGAGGCCACCAACTGGCCATATGGCTGTGTCATTTGGCCCTCAGACTATTTAATCAGAAAGTACAAGAATGATGATGAGGTGAGGATAAACAAAATGATATTCTCCACCTTCTTTATACTCAACCTTCTTTAAATTATATGAAGCAGGAAAAAACGGGAGAACCCCAAGAAAATCTGTCCCCGTGGTGTTAGAACCAAAACTGAATTCACATGGTACGATTGAGAAAACCAGGCCACTCCGCCAGAGGTGAATGCTCTGATCACAAAACTACTACGGGAAAGTTTGGTTATAATTGTTTTAAACGCATTTGATTCATATGAACACAAACATGAAACAACATTCATGCTTTTACAAGTGTAAATTATTCAGAATATGAATGTAGCTCTAAAATAATATTAATTGTAAATACTAAATGCATTTTTAAAAATGCATTTTTCCATTTTTTTTAATTAACTAAAGGGAAACCTTTGCTATTGATTCAACTAGACCACGTTAAAATACGACGAAGTGAAAAGTATGGTTTCTTTACTTTCTTCTGTTTAAATAACTATGTGAATTTATGTATGGTTTTGTGCCCAAAGAGCGTAGCCGCGTGCACAATGAGACCCAAATGATGGCTTTGCAACGAGAGACTAGCGGAAAGAAAAAGTTCTGCATGAGAAGAGTCGGAACCTTTCATCTTTTCTCAGAAATGAAATGACGTCTAATTGATAAAGATGATCGAGGACTTTTGTTCTCGACATCGACGTCTAAACGAATCCGGTTATTAATGAAAAATTTTCTTTAAAAAAAGTTTTAAAAAATAGATTAGTCTCTTTTTAATTAAGAAAGTTAAAAAAATATTAAAATTTAAAATATTAATTTTATTATGATCGAATAAAGTGTGTTTTTTAAATGAAATTTTATTTTAAATATACTGACGTGACAAAATTAATTGACGATAAAACAAAATAAAAGTTAGTCTTCACACATAAGCAAGCAACACTGTTGAAAAGTCGTTTTCAGAAAAAGTGAATCACTGATATACTGTATCTATTGCATAAGTTAATGTTGTTGTTTAATTGGTGTTGTTCAATTGGTAAATGTAACCCAGCGATCTATCTATCAATCTATCTTCTACTATAATTAAATGTCACGTGAGTTCTTGTGCTGTGACAAAAAATACGCAAAAACCAGAAGTGTAAAAGGCATAGGAAGCTGAAACTTGGTAGGCAATTAGATGACACCTCAAAAGGATGCACCAGCTCATTGGCGACCCAAATTTGTCATTAAGGGATGTGCGACAATCGTATGAGTAAACATTTTATATGCGTAGAAACCGTAAGGCTTATGAAGCTAAAAATCGGAAAAGTGGTAGATTGTAGTCTGAAGGAAAGCATAAAATATTTGACGACCAGACAGTGTCATCACGAAAGGCTTGTCGGCTTCCGGTGCGACAAGCCTCGGAAGTCGAAGGAAAACGGAGCTGTTTTTATCAGTGATGAGTAATTTAAAAGTTTAAACAATAAAGGCAACAATGAATCAATATGAATGAATTTTATTTTTGAATTAACAAAAAATTCACGCGGCCACTATATCTGTATTGTTGGGTCCGTATACAATTAATATTCAAACAGCACATTGTGTTGTTTGAATTTGAAACCAAAACCGGTAGTCTAACTGCAACGAATATTGCAAAGAATTATGACTCAAACCAATAAATAACTCTAACGAATGATGCGCAGCACATGAGTTAAAACAATGAATTGCATAATGAAAACAAAACATTTTCCGTCATTTGACGGGGCTATTTACTAGTTAATATTATATATTAACTAATTACAAACATAGGTTATGTAATTACATAGATAATATGTTCTTTAGATATTTCCTTGTAACTCCTATAAATAATAGTTACAATTTTGACAAACAGTGTCAAATTTTCCTATGTGTGGAAAAGTTTTAGACACCTTGTGTGTAAATCATTTTTTTTTGTCAAAATCACTCTTAAATGAGCTGTGATGAAAAACACCTATATATGAAAACTTTTGAGACACTGCATAATGGTTGTGAATAAAAATATAACATAAGTACAGAAACCTATGCAATAAATATGTTCAAAAAATATCTTTAACGTTGGTTTTTATAGTTTTTTGGTAAGTTTGAGTAATAATTATTGATTTTAATTACAAACAAAATTAAATGTTAAGTTGAAAAAAAAATGTAAATTAAACTAGAATACTGTATTAAACAAAATTACGCTATTTTTTTTAAAAAAATGTTTAATAAAAAAATAAAATTATTAACAGCCACCACAAATATAAAAAAAAAAGTTATCAAAAACAATAAACCACAAATCTTAAAAAAATAAGTAATACGCAGCTTCATTTTTCTGATCATAAGTGTGAGAAAAAACTAAGAAACGTCATTTTCAGTCATGCAAAAAACCTCGTGCTTTTTCACTTATGCTTGTGTCTTGAACAAGTATTTGATAAATGGCATCCTCCTATCTGAGCAAAAGCAAATTGGAAACTAATCAATCACTAGTACGTCCTAAATCAAATCAGGAATACATAATCACAGTCGATTTTTTTTTTGAGAAAAAATATTTTTTCTCCATTCTCATGCTGTTGATTTGACAAAAACTTTGCCTCCAATGTACATTTAATTTTAAAAAAAAAATTCAAACAAATAGAAAAAACTCAACTTTCTCGACCGTTCAAAATGTCGTCCAAACTTTTCCTTTACCACGTCAATGACAAGATGCTCAACTAAAATTTAATTTTTGTTTAAAACTGTCGAAAGACTCATTTTATGATTTGAAAACAAAACAAGTACTTGATGACGTTTTGTCGATTTTTGTTTTGAGAAATGAAAAACAAATTTAACCCAGTTACGTTTGCGTTGTTGACAATACACTTGTCTTTAGATTCCATAACAAAGTTGTGAAAAAAAACATTCCTTTTTTCTTCTTCCTGTTTTGGAACTTTAAAGATCAATTTTCGAAATAAAAACGAAGCAAAGACCAGAGAAAGAGGAAGATGACGAAAACTATAAAGAAAATTGGAAAACACGACAGTTGCGGGGTTAAATTCATTTCAGAATGGGTGTTAGCAAAGAAAGAAAATGAAAAAGAACAAAGAAGAGAGTGAAAAGGGGTGTACGAAAAGACGAAAAAAATAAGAAGAAAAAACGCAAGAAAAGCCATCAAAGTTCGGTGTGATCGCAGGCTCTGAGGCAATTTCTTCCTTTTCCCAAAAGAATTTTGGGGGAGACCTAAAGAAACCTCTATGTAAGATAGGCGAGCCAGGTGATTTCTTTTTCGTCGTTTTCTCGGTGGGTAATGTATTTTCACGATAACCAGTTGCTCCGAGCTTAAGACAAAGATTAAGCGCAATATTCTCCACGGTACTGCCAAGCTTTGCTGAGCAGAGCTAATGATGCCCTGATGTACGTTGTGCAACACGAAATGCACGACACTCTCACTTGGCCATCATCAACTCCAGTCTCACTTAAACACACACACAAACCACACATACAGAGGATATACAGACAGACACAAACACAAAGTCTTTTCAAGGCCAAAAACAAAATTAGCGTTTGAAATCTCCAACAGAGTTTACACAAAAGTTGTTTTTATATTATGGTTATTCAAACAACCACGACATCAAAATGAGAAAAATACTAATTAACGATTAATACGATATTTTGCATTATAAAAATTAAATATTATGTTATGAAAAACAAATTTTTAAATTGTTTAATTTAAAGTTATCCTGCAAAAATATATTGTGTTTATTCATGTTCAATTCAAACAAGAATTGCTAAATTTGTTACTTGAGCACTAAATTTTTAAGACATTTGTTTGTGTGTTTGTATGTGTATATGTGTGTGTTTGTAATGTGTATGTGTGTGTGTTTGCGTTTGTTTGAGCTTTATGCAAGCCGCAGCGGAATGCTCATGCGATACAAAATTACTCCACAAAGTTCTGCTGCGAATTTCTAAGTCAACGTAAATTATTTTAACTCTCAATGTCGTGTCAATTTCTAGACATGAACATTTGAAGTTGAACACCCTGAGTGGTTGTATCAATGAGTATTGACTAAAGATATCACAGTAACCACTTAGTAACAAATAACATTATGCGAAAAATCTGAAAGCTACCATTGTCGCAAAAACTCTGATATTGTTTCAATAACACGTGTCCACAGTGTCAAAACGAAAAATTAAATATTATTTGCCATTGTTCCCAAATGGGAACAATGGCAAATAATGGGTTAACGACGGGTTTACTTCTAAATGAGTTTTAAAAAAAAATCACTGTATATTTTTGTCAATCACGTTATCCACGGTTAACAAAACAACAGATAACGAGGAGTTTAACTATATAATTTATAATAATACATTCACTATAGCCAATAAGCGAAAAACACTATTAATAAATTTTAGTGTAGTAATGATCAGATAGTTGCTCAGTTACCATTATACAAATTTGCCAACTAGAAGAAACAAAAAACAAAACTCTTAGGAAACGTAGTCCAATAATTGTTGCCCATGGAATTCCAAACAAAATTTGAGTTGCTAAGCGTATCACTTTTATGGTCTGCTAAGACCTCAGGCTATGCAGCATTAATCAGATACAAACCCCTACAACTATCATTAAAGGTAGTAAAACGAAAACAACGTCGAATTCCCCACTTCAAAGAGTAAAATTAATCAACAAACTTTCTAATCTACACTGTATACTTGAAGTGAAACTTTTTACCAATTTCAAACCAGCAATTTTCTTCCTGTAGCGCATGCGTTACTCTTACTTAATAAGCCAAAACCACATTCCAGTGTATCGCGCTACAACTACGCAGTCACTAAGCCTACGAGAGAATTATTCAGAAGCGTACCTGTGCTTTAACATCGGAAATGTCACGCGCAGATGTTGGTCAAATTGCAGTCGTCGAGATGACGGTAAAAGTTTAAAGAGTCGCGTGATATACGCACCGTGTTTGTTGTTGCATTCGAAAGTTATTTGAATTTTGTAATAAGAAAGATGTAAATATTTCATTGTCTTTGATTAGACATCCGTTTCAAAAATTGTCTGATGTGCGTTCTGTGTGTACTGTATCCTATACTATTCAAGATGCGCCTAAAGTCACCAACTGTTTGGAAAAATACTGCAAATTTAAAATAATTTTAAATACATTATTGTGCGCCTATATTTATAAAAATATAGTTATTTACATTGAGCTACAACATAATTGAAAAGCCTGTTTTAAGTAACATTTTTAGAATTTTGAAAAAATAAAACCGCATTTAAAGCTCCTTGCTTTTTAAATCTTTAAAGATCTTGAACTCGTCTTGCTGTCTATGGGCTATTTCAAACTTCTTGCACTAATATATCGTACGTACAGGGTGTCCGAGCCATGGGTTTCCCAATTTTATACTCAAAAAGCTAATATAATAAAAATTTTGAGTTTTAGATATACCAATAACATCTTGAGGAGGGTCTTTTTAATGGTGCCATTTTCATTAATCTTGAAATTTCAAGAAAATCGCATTGTTAAATTTTAAACATTGCGTCGTAAGTATCAAGTCATATTTAGAACGTTGTAAACAATGACCCATGTAGTCAGAATATACTGTCGTTTTATTTATTTTTAAAAATCTGAGAAAAACATTATCCCACAAAACCGTACTGCAGCAGCTTCACTGCATATCAATTTCGTTATGCAGCAAAAGTGAATTTAATTGTTTTCCATTATTAATTTAAATACGCATTTTAAATTTGCTTAACAACTACAGTACTATAAAATCATTTTGTTTATGTTGTTGTCTTGCTCAAAATTATGCATTAGGAAAGTAGAATTGCACCTAACACATTCGAAAATGCTTTTAGGACAATTTTGAGAAAAAAGTTACTTAACACCCTTTCACGTCAGGTCCTTTAATTATATTATCACTTTTGTTAAAAGTTAACTCCTGAAATGATTGTAAATAAGTTTTGCAATCCAGTAGACAGGTCTGATGTTGACAATGACATTAGTAGTGGAATGTAATGATTAAAGTTTTGAAGTATGTAGGTATGTGATATCTTTTTTTTTGGTTTTTTGTATTATGTATACACATATGCGTATAATCTTGTCATAGATACATTATTTAAAATTTGTTCTATTACGCCAAATAGATAGATAGTGACTTTAAGAAAACTCTGTGTGCAAAACCGAAGTGGTCGTTGCATAGCAGGAAAACGACTCGATGAATCGATAGTCCCTTTGACCCTATTCATTTGCACAGTGCAAACTTCGTTACTGTGAACTTGGGTTGAAAATTGAAGTAGTCAGTCGCCATCAAGTTTTTGAAGAGGCGAAGGAAGCCAATTGAACGATGCCGTACACGGGCTGCTTGGGTGTGAATCCCATCAACGCGGTCAATACGAGTTGAACGAAGGGGATAACAAAACGGATCAAAAACACACAAAAGCTATTCAACGAGTGTTATTTAGGCTACGAGGTACTAAATCACGCAAAATCGTTTATCTTGGCACGCAATCATGAACCCATTATCGTAAAAGTGGAGCGTTCAAATTTCGAGAAATGAACGACAAAAGAGAGGAAAAATCCAATAAAGAAAACCTCCCAAAATTTTTAAATAGATGAAAAATAGAGCATTACGAACAAGAGGGTTAAGTTTATATTGTAGTGTGCGAGTCAAAAATTGGAGTCCGAAACTGCCCTTTTATGTTCGATAATGACCAATCTACTGTCCGGATTTTCACAAGAATGAACCAACAACTTCCGTTTTCTGTCACCAGGAAGCTTATTTCTATGCGCCAAAAGTTAAACAATAATTTTGGCCTAACTTATAAGCCTTTAAAATAGATGGATAGGCATTCCAATTATCTCAAGCTCGGAATAATGGCCATATTCCTTCACACTTCCGGTTTCCATGCTTTGTTAGTCATTACAAAAGGTCTAATTAGTTACCAAAAGTAAAAATAAGTGACATTCGCGTGGCTATATTTCCAATAAAGATAAACCAAAAACCGTACATAAACGATAATGACTACTTAGCTTAACTGTATCTGTGGGATAATTTAGCACACACCGAGTATGAACCAAGTTCAATTCTCACTTTTCGAATTACTCAACATTATACAGAGGTTAACAAAAGATATACTCGTATACACTACATTCACGATTTAACGGATCCTGATTTATCAAATTTTTGAAAAGAACGTACTGAAATTGCTAAAATGTAAAACAAGTTACAAGATAACTACAATGACATAGCTCAATTTATCGTACTTTTTATATTTACAATAGTCCTACATAAAGACAGATTAAAAATATTTACAGACGATAATTACCATCTAGCTTAAAGAAATCAGTAGGTACAAATCAATTTCATATCAATGTTTGGATTACTTCACGTGATCACTCGTTAATATTGAAAAGAAAACACACAGTAAACCTTCGATTCAACGAAAACCAATTTAAAGAATACCAAAAATTAGAGAAACTCAAACACGAGTGACGATGATTTAACAAGGAATAGTTACGTTTTAGTGCAACTGTTTTATACATGGTCGCATGGAACATTTTAAGTATAGTTCCATTGAAATATTATAAAGGCAATTATAATAAAAACTAGAATGTAACCCCCGTGGTAGACATGGTAACCACGGGGAATCTAGTAGTGAACATTCCACGTGGTATTGATAGCATGCATCGATAGCATTACCATCGAAACGCTAACACAAACTTATGCAAAATCGGTGGGTTACTGTTGAAAATCGAGGGGGTTACGCTACATCGATAGAATCGCGTTACGTCTTGCGCGTTATTTAGGGTAACTATTATATAGTGATAGTTATGTGTACTGCTCCATATTTCAACTAGGTACATGATCATAGGGTTGATCAGGGCAGTAAACACCTTCTTTAATTCACTAAAGATAGGAATTTTTCTCAATTTTTTTAACAAAAATAATTTTTTATTCAACTCGCATATGAAAGTATCTATGTGATGACCGAAATTAAGTTTGTTATCTATATGTAATCCTAAGACTCTAATTGCCTTTTTCTCAGCCGAATTTTCACTAATATGAAGACTCTCTATTTTTTTTCATTCATTTTCATTGATCTTTCATCGATTCGATGGTTGATTTCTTTAAGATCTTCATCAGCATTTAAAGTCATTTGACTATGCTCAGTGGGCTCACATCTATATAAACCAGAACCAGTTACCAGAAATGACCTTGGATGCCTTATTCAAGAAAATTTATTATCTTTTTAAATATTTATCCCACACGTGATTTAGGAAGATGAAGGTATTCACGAAAAAATTTTAACGAACGAAAAAGTTTGAAAATTGACACGTTGAACGAAAGTTACGGCAGCTACCCCTGCATTGCTTTCCGTTAATTACAGATCTTAGATGTTTCATGATCATAACTTCCGTTCAATCGTGTCAGTTTTCGATGTTTTTCGTGCGTTGGCATTATTTTGTGAACACACAAGTTAATAATTGTGATCTTTGAATGACATACTTAAATGACATCCAAGGTCACTTCCGGCAATTGCATTGGATCACCCATGGTCGATATAGCCTATAATAGTTCAATCACCATTGTCATATTACAGTACCATTATTGTTTTCACGATATTGACGGTGAAAGAGTTACGTTAGCCAATGATTTCATATTGATAAAAAAATATATTATTTTTTTATAGAAAAATATATATATATATGTTTATTTATATTTTTTTATTTATTTTTATATATAATTTTTATTGCGTTCAAAGCTGAACAATGACAAGATACAAACTCATAACAAACAAAAATAAACAGTAATACAAAGAAAAACACAAAAGAAAAAAAACCTTAACACCGAAAAATAAGTTCCAACTACAAAAAGAATGAGTCATATAAGAAAAAGTACACGATACACAGTTTAAGAATATACCAAAATAACTAATACAATGGTTGTTGATTAAATATCTGCTGAAAAAACAAAAAAACTGATAATATAGAACATGTCAAAATGCAGCGTTGATAATATACAAATGGAGGATGATACTAAAAAAAGCAAATTGAGCTAGACAATGGTTTCTGAGTATTTCTAAAAACAGGTAAAAGTATCGTACTTATGAATTCAAAAAACTCATGTTTAATATAACTAATTATAAAATCCAAGGATTAACTCACTAGACACCAAAAGGAGACCAAAGGGTTAAGCAAGGATAAGAATTTGATACAGTTCATTTCAGGTGAGTAATCTTCCAACAAAATAAATAAAAAAATTATAACGTTTTGAAATGGTTTAGTACTGTAATGTTCGCAAGAATTGCGGCACGAAGCCTTTGAACAGGAGAAAACTTGTTGTCTTAAGCTAAAGGGTATTCCAATACTTTATTACATTATATGGAAATCTTTTTCATTTATGAGGGTGAATAAACATAGTAATTTCAAATTTATATTTTTCTGTTTTACGGATATTTCTTTCTACGTTGAAAAATTGTTTAATAAAGTGCACTGGATCATTATAATTTCGGTGAGACAAAGCAAGAGCTTTAATATTAATGAGTTTTATTATGTTTTGAAAAGTTAGAAGACTGAGCTTTTTACAGAATTGTGTAATGGAAATTCTAAGAGTAAGTTTAAAAACTGCTTTAATAAAAGCTGCTTTGTAAGCCGTGTTTAATTTTTTTTTATTATAAAGTTGAGTGTTACACCAAAAAAGGGCTTGATAAGAAATAATTGGTATAATAATTAAGTTAAAAACCGTCTGCATTTCTGTTTTTGTTTGAATTTCATTTAGCCGTTTTTAATAATAGATTTTTCTATTTAGTTTTTTCAATGATATTTTCAATGTCTGTTTATTCTATTGTCCAGATGAAGTCCCAAAATTTTAATTGAGTCACTGGATGGGCCCTTTATATTAATAAGCATCTTCCTCGTTTTATTAGTGTTCAACTACGTTCCGCGTTCCTGATACCACATGGGATGCAGTTGAACACTAACAATAAGAGGAAGATGCTTAGTAACAGTATTAGGGCCCATCTAGTGACTCAATTAATAATTAATATATATTAAAATATGTCCTGTATATGAATTAATATGAACATGGCAAATTTCATGTTTAATTTTAACTGAGGCACGCATGCTTGAATGTCAAACAGGGCGAATCAATTTTGAACGACTTTTATGTTATAAAATTTAATGGAATTTAATGTTATAATAACATTATCTATGATAACAATTTGTTGTAATTATCGCTATAACCATTCTATAACATATTTCGGGTAACTTGGTGTAATTCGGAAGTTATCGACTAGGTCGTTGAGGTTTTCGTAATGGAACATAATTTTGAATAATTTCAATATTACATTCTCAACATAACCTTTTTTTTTTGTTGTTGTTGTTAATATTCTCCGAAAAATTCGAAGCCATACGATGTTTTGCACATTATTAACATCGACTAATTAAATATGTAAATTAGTTGCAAATGGGGATGTTAACGGTTTTGTAAGCATCTTGTTTTTCGCATTTTAATTGCTGATGGGTCCACTAATGAAAATGAGCAGTTTCTTCTTAATTCAATACGTGTAATTGAAAGGCTCCGGCTTTCACCATGATAATCATCAACAACATCATAATGTTTATTACAACAGATGGGGTCCGGTTGCCAACACAATGAAGTCGATGTGCTGTAAATTGCACGAGCGTTTAATGAAAATGACAAGGCAGCAAAAATGATTTTTGTCAACATTAGTAACGCAGGTTCTCTTTTTTAACCAACAACATCAACGTGTCGTTAATCTCGTAGTAGAATGTTCGAATCCATTCCCGGAAGAAGGAAATTACGGGGTTTCAAAACATTAAATATCATTTTTCTTTCTCTGCCCTATCCATTTGATGATGGTGACGAACGAATTCCGAGAAGTATGAAACGTCACCTGTTAGACGAATTTCCGGTCCGTGACACGACCGGAAGTGCGGTTCCGAGCGTTGAACGGCTACCGAATTTAGTCATGTGACTTGTTACGAGTTGTGGGATTTTGGACTCGAAAACTCGTTAATTTTCAGCTCGACTTCATAAAAATCGAAATCCGATTATTTTTATTTTTATTTCATTATGTACATCTTAGAAAAAAAGGACAAAAAATAGCGATGAAAAAACAACAAGACAACATACAAATCAAAAATTGTTACTAAATAATAAGTGTCTTAAAAAAATGATGTTTAAAATGTAAACAGCTGCGGATTAACTTACCAGCATGACAAGCTATTGATATTTGACAATCAATATTTGACAATGACGATCTATTATCATATTTCTGTACATTTAGCAGATTTTATTAAATTTATGAACGTTCAAATACGACCCAGATTTCTTCGGGTTGGTGTAGTATGAACTAACGCTTGGTTTCTCAGATACAACAAGTACCGATTCTTAAAAATGCTATTTATGAATACGCTTTATACATAATTTCGGTTAATGTGATTTATGCGATCTTTGAGTTGTCGATATTCGATTCATGTTATTTTTGTAATTCTATATTTGATTTCTGCAGGTTTCGATGTGCGATTTTAAATCAATGTGATCTTAGAATAACGTGATATTCGATTTAGGCGAGTTTTTGGAAAATTCCATTTTCGAGTTCTGCAACATTCGATTCGATTTATGCGAATTTTGGTACAATAGACTTATGCAGTTTTCAATTTATGCGGTTTTCGCTTTATGCGAGTTTTGGACTATACAGAGAGTTTTGAGAAATTCCATTTTTGATTTCTGCAATTTTCGATTACATTTGTGCGATTTTTGTTAATTGGATTTGTGCGTTTTCTTCATGCGGTTTTCACTTTATACGATTTGCGGTCCATTGGACTATATAGTATATTATAATAAACGTGTATAGATGCCAGAATATGTTCTATTTCCAGCACACCTACTCACAAACTTACAAAATCACTCACAAGTGAAGCTAATATAAAGCGTATAAATATATTTTGTATGTAAATAGTCTACTGCGAATGCTAATATTAATAATTACGGTTTTTCAAACAACTAACAATCGACTGATTTATAGCTGACTCTATACCTCGCAGAACGGTAAATAAACTGTAATTGGTATACATGCCATCTAAACACGAGTTTAGCGAAAGTGCTCCCCTTATCAGTTAATGTAAATTCACAATCATTCATCGCGATAACAACACGAGATAAACATCAAGATAAAACGACTTCTTATTCAATTTCAACTACCACTTGTTTTAAAGTCAGACCATTAAAACTTCTTTTTTCGACGCGTATTTATTTTCACAAACAGAGGTGAAATAATAAATTTAATAATGCAGAAAAACGTAATAATGATACTTTATTACGAAATAGTTATAATGAAGACAAACCTCTTTTTTTCCCCCATCTCATTTTATCTTTTGAATTTATGAATTAATTAATGACCTTCATTGGTGCGATGGCGTTAATTAACATGGGGATGAAACATAACTCAAAGAGATAAATCGATTTTAAAGATGAGTTATTTATTTTTTTATTTATTTAGGTATAACTGAAAAAAATGAGATTATAGTGAAAGTAAAGTGTGCAAAAAAAATTGTTTATTACGTTGTTTTGCTGGCACTCTGCAAAATGTAATAAGGTAATGGCGACTTAAAAAAGTTGAAGAAAACCTTGTTAAATGAGGTTGGGTGGATGAAACAGTTAATGAAATTGTATATCCCAGAATTCCACGTGTTGCTTCTTCCTCAATTTATTAACATGATGCATTTTTCTTTGAAGAAGTCATTGCGTGCTTATTTTAATAGAACGTTTGTTTTTAAACTTTTTCTAGTTATGGGTATTCTTACAAAGATGACTATCGGCTCACCTTTATGGTAGCCATTTTGCGAAGAGGGTAAGTGGGTAAGAATTTAAGAGCTTTGATTTCTTGGAATAATTTAATTAAGGGGTTTTATTTATCGTAAATAACTCACACGCTGGGTTTTTTATTATCCTGAAAGTAATCGCCCATGGCGTGTGTTTGCGCTCTTAACTTTGGAGATTAATTTCCGTTCTTTAATTTTCTTTGATTTTTCTACAGTATAAATTAGTTCCAGATTGGTGGGATTTTGCTTTTTTCACATATATATGTACACAAAAACGGTGGCGGACTATAAAACTATTAATGGATTTTATAGTTCCATTCAAAACACGTTTTAAAAGTATCAATGTCAGATGCTTAATGGAATAAGAAAAGTTATCGTTTTTTTGTAATTGAAGAAAGTAAACACGTGGAAAACGTAATTTTCACTTCAGCTATTTACGATTCAAATATTTTATATGTGATATTTTATGTGTGATTGTATTAAATAATAAATTTCATATATTTTTCCTAAATAAAAATATAAGTTAATATAGATTTTGTCACAAGATGGCAGTACACTATTGATGAATGTTGGTTTTAATTAACATTTGAAATGATGGTTGGTTTTCGCAGATGATACTTTGATTATTATTTTAAAAAACTTATAATGAAGTGAGCAGGATCATTGTGGTTTCTGATCGCTAATGCAAGCGTCTTCAGACTAACACCGTCAATCAACTCAAAAAACCTGGAAGTGAATTTTTGCGACAAAATTGGGAGATAGATGCATAGCGGTTAATTTTAAAAGTCACCCTCATGCATCTATTATATTTATTTTATTTATTTATTATTGTCTGCATCCCATTGGGATAAATACAGTAAAATACAGTTGACAAAATGATAGCACTTAACACAAAAAAAAAACAATAGTAATGCACTAATGATACATAACATTGAAAAATTGTGAGTGAATTGTAAAATTCTAATAAAATTTAAAATTGATGATTACTCGCCTGTGGATAACTAAAAGGGAAACTCTCATTGGGATGAATACAGTCAAATACAGTTTACAAAATGATAGCACTTAACACAAAAAAAAACAATGGTAATGCACTGATGATACATAACATTAGAAAATTGTGAAAAAATTGTAAAATTCTGATCAAATTTAAAATTAATCGCTTGTGGATAACTAAAAGTGATACACATCAAAAGTGATATACCGCTTTCAATCTCTTAAGGTTGTAAAGATGAGTATTAGACCAAATTTGGAGTTGGAATATTATGATTGGAACAACTATGGAACGAAAAACAATCTTCAACTCAGAATGGGAGAGGACTCTACTGAGTCGTTTAAGTATTATAGATAGACTTTACAATTAAGTTTCTTAATCAAATAATAAACAAGATATACAGTATAACATGTTGATCTCGTATTGTTGGATACTTTTGTTTTTAGTTGGATTGTTGAAAATAAATGTAACGACGGTTGATTCTGGGTTATTGGCTACAACTTTCTGAATCCAACTTGATACCTACGACGCAATGTTTAAAATTTAACATGCTAATTTAACAAAATGCTATTTAGTCATTGATTTCATGTCTGTATGTGTAATTGTCTGTTTTTAACCTCTTGTGGGTGCAAATCTTTTAAATAAAATGAATAAATAGTATTGATATTAACGATGCAATTTGATTGAAAATTAATTTTAAGAGCAATGAAACTAAAACTATTGGAAAGAACCCCCTCGTAATATGCAATTATATTCGAAACTCAAAATTTTTATTGTATTTGCTTTTCAAGTATTTAAAAAGCCAACACTCAGCTAGGATATCTTGTATAGTATGTAGTAGTAGTTAGGCCTAGTAGATTAAAATTGTTCAGAAACTGCTCGATATATAGAATTTGTTATATGACATTTTGTTAATATGGCGACGAAAGAAATCATTTCCCATGCTCGTTATACATGAGAGACTCTTGCAATTATGCTTATTTTGTGTGACGATGCACGATCGATTAACAATGAAATCGGTGATTTCGAGATAAGCGAGTTTCGATTCATGCAAACTTTCTGCAACACGTAACCTTACGCTGCGCATAAATCGCAGCACTTTCTATGCTTTAATCACATTTCTTTACACGACTAAATAGTCGTCAAACTGACAACAGATCACCATACAAAAATGCATTTCTCTCCTTTGTTATCATCATCATCTCGATCATCCAACTTCCAACCCTTGACAAACTTTTGTCACCACGACGAAAGTATACGAAACGACAGCGACCTTTCGCAGTCTTCATTGTAGTTTTCTAGGTAATCAAGAGGCGCATTCGCTTCGTCGTGTAGCAAAAGAGCCTTTCTATGTCAGCGTAGGCGATTGTGGACGTCTCTTCATTGATGAAAAGAGCGAGTGAAATGAATTGAGTGAGGTTTCGCAATGACGAAAACGATTCCAAATTAGAGTTAGTGCCATCGATCCCCAAAAAGAGTTTATATATAGTTACTTATCTACTTACTCGGCTAGTGTAGTCGACTGAGATTGAGTTTGGGGGACTGCCTATCAATGGCTTTCTACTCTAGTGGACGAGATAAATCCCCCGAGAGATACTGGCTCAAAGGGCTTTGGTTCTCGTGAACAACCTACACTAGGAATAAAGAGAATTTTGTATGGGAATAAAACGAACCCATAACAGGAATTTTCTAATGGGTATTATCGATTCAGTGAATCAAACTAATGTACTATTGAAAAACCACGTTTTCCATATTTCTTTTTTGTATCGTTACGAAGCTTTTTATTGCACGTAATAAACATTTAATGCACGTTGGTATAAATACTCTACCTGGTTGATTTGGCTGTACATATTATTTGGCTGTATGATTAAAAAAGTTTAGCATCACAGATGACGATCTTTTGCTGGCACAAGAAAGTATCACAAGTTGTTGTGGATTTTATGAAAAAAAAAGTGCCGTTATTTATTTATTTATTTATTTTAATACGTTTCATAGGGACAAGAGCAGTACAAAATCGACATAATACAAAAAACCAAACAAACAAATTTGTTCATAAAATAAAATAATGACAACTAACTGTAAAACAAAAACAACAAATTTTCACCAAAACAAAATATGATGTATTAGTCGTTTTATTTAAAAATGAAAGCACGTAGTAAATCAATGAGAATTGTTACAAGTAAAAGAAAGTTTTCGGTGGGAGACTAGTAATGGATTCCAGTGGTTTAGAGTGTTAAAAAGATATTTATTGTCATAATGATTTGGAACAATATGCTGTGGGATAATACAACATTATGTTGCTAGAGCGACAGTGACACTAAATGATAAATTAACGTTCACTGTATTAATTTTAACTATACGTAGAACGATAATTTGTAAAAGTAATCCTTGGTATAGGTCAAACTACTTTCTCCGTCAAATAATAGCGAAATTGCATATTTTATTAGTTTCAAGAAGCGATCTTCCATATTTGGAATTCCGTTTTATGCAGACTTTGCATAAATCAAAAATCGCATATGATATTTTATTTTCTACAACATCACAAAAAAATCGCATACTACCACAAAAAAAACGCAACCATTTTCTTGCATATGACTAACATTTGAAAAAATTTATCACAAATTATTAAAATTCACACATAAGGAACTTCGTATATTAATAAAAAAAATCTATGACAAGTGACATTTTTTTAGCAGGTTGATTACCACTTACTCTAAACCAAGGTTTATAACATTGTTTTCATTGTATTCGCAAATTTGGCTGCTGGGGTTATTATACAGCACTTGAGGGTTCTTTGGATGGGTAAGGGTTTGCGAAGCTAGGGAATGAAAGAGCACCAAAAAAAAAAGAGGTAAAAAAAAAGGGGGTCGTATATTTTCATGATGCTTCAAGGGGTTAAGGAAAAGGTTGGGAGTGATTATGACACGTAAAACTTGGAGTTGCTTTTTCTTACTTATCGTTTCGCTTAACGACATAGTGGAAGTGTGCGTGTTTTTTTTCCTATCATAAAAAAATTTGGTAGGTAGACACGTGATTTGATTCTGGTCATATGCGGGTGCCGAGTATGACTTCCTTTGACTGTCATTAGTCGAATGGGTAGTAATTAAGTTGCCGAGATTTCAACCCATCATTGGAGGGCCTATGGGTCCCTTGGATGTCGTTCTCTTCGCCGAGCACGAACTTCAGTTTTCTCCACTCGTGGCTAAAGTAGCAATTAAAATCATTGGACCCTTCCAATCGCTTGTATTTTTGGACCCCCAACTTTTTTAACGAAAGTGAAAAGTTGTTATTTCTTGTTGCAAGTGCATTTTTTGGTGTGTTTTCGAAATCGATTTTCGTTTATTTTTTTTTTGTTATAAGTTATAACAAAAAATTGTTAGTGATACAAATTATTAGCAGGAGTGCAATTATTAATGATTCAATCACAGACGTTGATAATGAGAATTGTCAATGCTCATTTATATTAATATAAAATTTTAAATTATACTTAAAGCATATATATACACTGCTCACAAAAATTATAAGATATTTCTAAATGGAATGAAGATTTTTAAAAATCTCCTATTTTTTGTGAGCAGTGTATATGTTTGAATTGATTATAGCGCATTTTTAGTAATCCTTTATCTCTGCAAAAGAATGTTCTGGTTTCATCTGTTATGTGGTTTTCAGTCAACTGACATTATAAAACTAAATCGTATCTCAACTATTAATCTATCTAATAATACTGCAGCGTGCTCCTCCGCCGCCTCCTCCTTCTCACTAGCTATGGTAGCGCAACTGCAACCATGTGTAGAAATGCCGAAACGTATACCGAAATCGATTCCCTAACTGTAACGAATATTGAGAAGCGTTATGAGTTAAAACAATGAATTGCATAATGAAAACAAAGAAAAAGTATTTTTTTTTGGTTTCATTATGCAATTAATTTTAATAAATTCA
The DNA here is from genome assembly GCA_034695005.1 of Cryptops parisi. Taxonomy (NCBI): domain Eukaryota; kingdom Metazoa; phylum Arthropoda; class Chilopoda; order Scolopendromorpha; family Cryptopidae; genus Cryptops; species Cryptops parisi. Next base: position 1,923 of record JAQIWH010002310.1, on the reverse strand, counting down.
ATAATCCAATTCAATAATTCAAAAATCCGTCATTTTTGACGGATTATTTACTAGTTTTGAATAATTGATAACATTTATCACAACACAACTTCACATGCTAAGTTATAACTCAATAATTTGTATTTTATTTTACGAAGCTTGTAAGGATGTTTGCGAATAGTGATTTTAAATATCGAGTCATTAAAGAAAAAAACGTATTGTATTCAAGCTAAAATCGATGCCGGTTGCATGAGAGTTTTCGAATATGTCATGTACCGGATAGATGAGTGTTTTTGTTTTACGACATTACGTCACAACTTTAAAATAAAATACCTAGGAAGCAGTAATTGAATGGCTTTAATTTATTATTGAACAACTAGAAGTAGACCGGTGCTGTAGCACGGAGGCATGAAATAGGGGTTCCGGGTCAGTAAGACTGTACAGACGTTTCATAACTACTACGAAACTAACATATTTGTGTTTTCTACGTTTACAATCAACCAATCAATTCCTTCTATAATTATAGTGATAAAATGCTACAATTATGGTAAAGCGTTTATGACAACCACAATCACAGTTCTGGGTAATTATTATTAATATAAACAGAACGCAGCCCATATTTGAACTTCTCAACTTTTAAAGACAATAGAAACATCTATACGAGACAAAATATCTAAAACAACTAGATAAAAAAGCGTTAAATCGATACTTTTGAAAAGTGGGGATTAAATCACATATCAGAAGTCAAGCGCAGGTTTACGACTAGTCGCCAACAACACAATATTATTTTTTTTTGTGTTCTGTTTGTCTCTTACCCAGAGTTAGCAATCGATCGTAAATCATACCGATAAAGTCGGAAATGGGGTGGACAAAGAAAAAGAATGGATCGGAAATGTTGTGTAAACTGTTGATGAATAGTAAGACTCTTTGATGGATGGTGATCCGTAAATCGTCCTAACCACTCACTCTTTGTCATCGAGCTACTGAAACCTTTGGAGACAGATGGAATGAGACATTGGACAAAAAAAACTACTGCGATCCAGTTCTTATTTATTGACCACTGAGACGTGATTGGCACACAAAGCACATCCACACCTAGGGGGAAAAACAAACGTACAATTTATTTGAGATGTGGTGAACAAAAAAAAAGTGTATGGTTTGACACGCAATTTTACAGTCGATTGAATGTTACACGACGACCAAAAAGTTTCTAACACTAAAGTAATGGCCTGACTATTTTTATATCTATATCAATGTAAAAAGATGTACGATTGTTGGCTATATAATGGTATTCTGAATTTATGAAATCTATGAATGTAAGGAATTCATTATTGGAGTTTATTATTGAATGTATTATTTCACGATGTTACATATTGATTTCGTATATTTTATACCTGAAGTTTTCCATGATTATTAAACAACTTCTTACAACTACTATGTTTAATTTTTGAAAATCAAGGAAGTTAAAAAATAAAATAAAGACAAAAAATATGTCTTATAATATAAGGTTGTACCTCACTAATCTGGCAAGAGATTAATAGATTAATGGTATCCGGATTAATGGATTTTTCGAACCCGTGAAGCTTAGGACAAAAAATGGCAGAATGATTCCTATGCATACTATATTATTAATATCATTGCAACTTACATAGGCATAGCAAATAGTATCGGTCCAACCTGCAGTAATTTTTGAGGAGATGGGTGGAAAAACGATGTAAAGACACTAACGCCGTTATTCCTTAAAATACATAAATTGAGTCGTTTTGCACTTTCGGATTTTCTGGAGCAAGAATATAGAACGCGACTATTGTAAATCTTTAATGCCCGGAATAGCGTTGCATGTAACAATTCATAGTTTTGAGTAAAGGGCAAAAGAAGTATTCAGCAACACATTGATTGTCACCTATTAGGTGCCCAATTTCGAAGTGATATATGTATGTTTTA
>JAQIWH010002309.1:0-25387 GCA_034695005.1 Cryptops parisi | reverse complement strand
GTATGAAGCGATAAAAACCCACACACACACAAAGACGACAAAAGAAGAACAAAAGTCCTTCTTCATCATCGTTTCAAGATCCAACACTCCGTTTCAGCGGCTTCGAAAAACATAAGAGTCTCAAGGATGAGACAAACGTCGTCACCAGTGGTGTCCTTTTGGGTTACATACACACCCCCTATGATGGTTCAACGCGTCTATTTTTGCATGGAAGAACTCGCACGAGGAAGGAAACGTAGTAAAGTGTCACAAAGGCATTCGAGCGTATAGGAAGGGGGGCGAACAGGTGAAATCAGATGCAACTGGTCGAGAGAAGAACGAAAAGAAGAAGAAGAAGAGTCTCTTTGAGATGTTTTGGAAGACAGAGAATGAAAGAAAAAGGTGAAAATGGTTGCTTTGGCGACTGGCCAAACTTTGACGTTTTCTTCAACAAAACGCCTACGCGCGTCCCTTTGATGCGCACTCAGGCGTTGGGCTAAGAACTTATTTCTCAACATCATCGTTCCGGCCAATCACATCTCGAGGTGGCCGACCATCTCAAACCCAACATGGTCGAAAGACTCGAAAAGATGTCGGCATCATCGTCGAAGCAGCGACGTTTTCTTTCCTTCTCCAGCGCGGCCAAGTGGACAGAGGACAAAAGCGACAACCCCTTAAATTCGAAAAGCTGCTGCTGCACGTTCACTGTAGCTAGACAATTATGTTCGTAACAATGTACTACGGCTTCTGGTAATGTTTTTTGACCTTTTGTGCGCGTTCGAAAAACTTATAACAAAAAGAAAAACACATAGCTGTCACAGTGTCGACCCCAAAAACCATCAATTTTTTAACCAGTGCTTGAAAGGTGGAATTTCACAGTTACGTGGAAGAAAAAAAACAAACAAATATCAAAAGATGAAATACAAATAATGAAATGTCAATAAAGTAGATTGTGTATCGAATAACAATTTCGTCACACCACACACCTTCTTCATAAGATCGAAAATCCACAAGGGACGAAATCCTGTTTAAAAGTAGCTTTTTCATTACCAAAAAAAAAAAAGGTTTTCCAATGAAGGAATTAAATGAAACTCCAAAAGTTTTTCTAATTCACAGTTCCGGTGATAGTAGCCATGGATCCAACACCTCTTAAAGTCATACATTTCCACACCATGACATTACCAGAATGTGTTACACACTGTCTTTGTTAATTTCAAATACCTGGTCGGTCATCCTAAGTCACATAAAACTTGGATTGATCACTAACACCAGATTTGCCAATCTCCTGCCGTTCATTTAAGAAAACAACTTTTAATTTCATTTCATGAAAACTCCTGACGATAGAAAGCTGTTACCTTTCCATTTTTCCAGAGATTGTGGAAGTGTTGACTTGATTTGAAGCAGTTTGCCTTACAATGTTTTAAAGTTTGAGGTCGTCTCGTTTTGTAGATACGTGATTTCTACCACAATTTCCATAATTATTTTGTATTCCATAACCCTTCTTATTACTGATTGAGAATATTGCACACTGTAGATGAACTGCAGTCCACAAGTTTTGCGATTTCTTGCTTGTGCTTTGTTCGAATTACGCAGTTTATTTCTTAGTGGTAGTTTCAAAGTCTTTCTCGTTATCCATATTTTTAAATACACGACAAACAGATACTTGCATGACTTTTAGAAACGTTTACATGATATTCTGATTGCATCGACTAATTAGAATATATTTTCATATGATGATTAAATACATGTTTCTTGAATGTTCCATTTTTTTAGGTACACGAAATTGAATATTCCATTATTTTGTCAGTGTTTACATACGGATTGAAAATGAACTAAAAGTGATTTTGACATTCTGATTTGACCAGAACATAAATAAAGAGCGGTAAAATTACATACGACAATAATAGACGCATAGAAACATCATACAAATTTCAACTTGACAATACCATCCCTTTCTCGTCACATAAAAACTATCCATATTGTGTTTTTGATAAGTGGAATCAACTTCCTACACGCATTCGTAAATTGTCCTCTGTAAATGGCTTTCAACCTAGTAATTATTTCCATTTTAAAAAGAAACTGTATAAATATTTAAACCTAACTGAGTAGATGTTACTAAATTGTTGTTTCTGTTATTTGTGTTATTTTCGATTTTGTAAATCGTTTTTATGAAAAATAAATAAATAAATAAATACTAAAAGGATGATTTCGAAATCTTAATGGTTTGCTGTATTTGCTAGCTGCAATATGACGAAAGAGTAGCCCGTGTACGATATTCCATTATTTTGGCACGAAGCTGTATATAAACTGTACACACATACATATATAGTAATTTCATTCTTAGTCAGTGAACCTTGAACAAAATGGCGTGAGAAACGAACACGAGACCCAGAGAGAGAGGGGCACCTTAAGCCTCGGATTTAAGACTCGACTGATTTAACGCAATGGCCTCGAGACGGCGCCACTGCGACAATTCCTTAAATATGCTTTAAACATCCGCGAGAACCTTTCGCGCTTCATATTCACGTAAGAGACATCGAGGAAAAGGAGGAGGTGGTCGACAAAGAACCCAAAATTAAAATTCCCTTCTGCGAAAAGATAAAAGCGTGAAAGATTGAGAAACAAAAGCGCAAGTGGAAACAAAAATGTTTCGTCCTCGTTGTTCCTGCTTCTGCTACCGTTGATACGAAAATGAAAAGCGACAAAGAAAGCGATTTCTCAAAGGGAACTTACGTCAACTCGTGAATTATTGTTAAAAATTTTATACCCAGTTCCCGCCTCCTCCCCCCCTCCACTTATTTCTCCCCTTATCTCGCACGAAACCCCCCTTTTGCAACAAAATTTCACCTTCCGGTCACGTGAGCTACAAATTTATGCCTCTCGAGTTTGGAATACCATTCGGCTAATGGTCGTCTCGAATTCATACAACAACGTAAGCTACTCGTGATATAACGCCTAACTTCCAAGAGGCGTTTTATCAACCGGGACAGTAATAACCTATGATAGGTATAACAACAACCACGAAATAAAAGGTCTTTTCCAGCACAAAGATAAAAACAAACTAAACTTATTTAAGAAAAAGGAATTCTTATCGTATTACATGTTATATACAATATATACCCGACGACATGTATAATAATTATACATGGGTGGTGAGAACGATTATTGTACTCACCACGACTAACATCATTGTAATGTCAAAACAAGTAATAGGGAAAAACGTCTTTGTTGATTTGTGTTAAGTGTTTATTTTTAAACAGATTCACCACAATGAATAATTGTTCAAATAAACTGTATGTAGTAAACTATATCTATACAGTATGTATCTTATAGTTATATGTATTTATATATGTTTATCTATAACAATGCCTGATTGAAATATGTGGTTGTTAGCGTCAGCAACATTCTACGAGAAAAACTCCACCTTCACGTGACATTTTCTCAAACTGGAATTCGTTGCCTTACCGTCTTCAAAAAGTTAGCAACTACTGCTACTACTACTACTACTCCGGTGGAGGGCGTCTTGTTTAAACATTTCGACAAAAAACTATATCAATATCTATCGTTATTGTAGTTTAATTCTTACTCTTGTTATTGGATGTAAATCCGCAGTAATAAAAACAAACAACCAAAATTGATACGACATTAATCCGTCAAAATTGAATGGAATTAAATGTGCCACGGACTTTGTCTACGTTTCAAATTTCAACGTTCTGGGATATAGGGAACTGGGTCAAAATAAATCGTCAAGATGTTGAAGTGCACACACAAACACATACATACACACACACAACGAACAAGCTAAATTAAATACAAGTTTGTGATAAAAAAAAATTCCATTTAAAAATTATCCTCGCCTATTTCACAAAAATAAATAATACACAATACTGTACAGTATATACACGGATAGTTTAGTGGGTATATCTAAAATATAATAGCGAAAAAACAAGTTAAATAACTAGTTTACGTGCTGCGAATTTGTTAGCTTCTAGCTGTACACGCAACTAATGCAGAAAAGCCCGCATCTAGTCGTTTGTTTTTTCAGTACAGTACACATCTAATTTAATTGACTCCGTGCTTAAAATAAACCCTGTTTCAAAATTTATTTTACACACAAATCAAAATTTTATTGTGAAGATGTCAAAGAGCTTTTAAACCAAAATTTCCAAAATTTACATTTTCCAAATAGAAATAAAATTTTCGCTTAACTAGTGGATATATTTAAATCGTTAGTTATTCCAATTAACTAAAAATGATGTGCCGACTTTATAGATATTATGTATCCAAATTACTAATGCTAACAACCTTCCGTTCAACTCTACGTGCATTCGATTAACGAATTGCTCAAGGCGGATTCGCAATGAAATTTTCATTTTATGGTTATCAGAGTATGAAATGATTCGTCGTACGCGATTTAAATCAGCTGTGATATGAAGCGTTATAGCACCTCAAACTCCACATTAAGCTGTTTTCATTATCAAAAACTTGTTTATGAGCCGTTATGATTGGTTTTATTAAATTAGGTGCTAAAAATACTTAATACAAACTGTGGCTTTTCTGCCTTGACTTAATGTGTTGCGTGAAGCTAACCAATTCGTAACGAGTAAAGCACTGTATATTGAGTGTCACTTATTTTGCTGTAGATATAAATATAACATCTAAATTTTATCCTACGTTATAAAACGATAATATAGATCCCTTCACGTTGAATGTTTCCATGGATACAAGTAAAAACATAAGTGGCTATTGTCGACCTGTGGCCGCGAATGTTGTCAGGCAACAAGAGCTGAAACGATGAATTTGCGTAATAAAACAAAAAGCTTTTTCGTCATTGCTGACAAACTCCTTACTTTATATACTGAAAAAAATACAGTCAATTTTAAAATTTTCTAATGGCCACCTGTCACAAACAAGAATTTCGCAATTTTAGGTAACGCAATTCAGAGCAATTTTTGGACAATTCTTTCTTTATTTTTTTTATTGGCTGGCGAGAAAATGTAGAGTTTTCATTGGTTGGCAAGAAGCTGATGTCACAATTTTCCGCAAATTGCTTTAAATTGCTGTACCTAAAATTGCGCAATTCTTGAGCGTGACAGATGGCTTTAAGAAAATATATGCAATTACAACTGTTTCTATCAAATTATAAAAAAAACACGACAATGAAACTTCCGTTGTACATGTAGTCCTCGATCTATACAAAGGTCCTGTGATACCCATGTATAAGGCAAATCACTATCATCTCCACCAGTACACCAGCAACTGAAAACTCGTTACTCCGATATTGTTTTTCCTTTTAATCAACACTCTACGATGAATAACACACATCCTCGCTTATAAAAATGCAAGCGACAAACGACGATGACGATCAATAGTATAAAAACATGAAAAAAAAACAACCGTATCTTTTTCAAAATAAAAAAAAGTTATCATCCACATCCGAGTGGCATTATTGTTGTATAAACAAGAGTAAACAGCAGTCGTCTTCGTTATAAAACGAAAGTCGTAATGAATTCTGCTCGCGGCAGAAACTGGTACTAATCGACCAGCTTTAACGCCTCTAGCGACAAAGACGACGACAAACGACAAACTTTGTTACGTTTAACAAACACTGGAAGAGTTGATTTGGGAAAAGTTTTCCTTTCTCTTCTTCTACTAACTTGAACTACACACACTGTCTCCTCTTCTCGCCAAGTCCACGCGCTCACACTAAGATTTTTCCTCGGGCGAATATTTGCCGACGACGACGACAACGCTCTTCTCTACAATGTGTCAACCTCCCCTCTCCCTGTTCATTAAACTACGGCTGAAAACGGAAACGAATGTCGCCGTTAACGACCGCCATCTTGCAACTACCCAGTGGTCATTTGAGAGAGAAAAGTTGGCGAAGGGCGATAAAAAAAGCTGTAGAAATGACAACGGTATTCTTCATTTTCCGTATTAAACCAAAACCAAAAAAAAATTGCCATCATCATGCTTACCACTGCTGATAAAAAACAAAACAAGAGTGTGTTTCGAGCATGTACTGTACAGTGTATGAGAAAATAACCCTAATGGAGTACCTACTTAACGCACTGTAGCCTACGTTTTTATTTCGCCTACATCCGAGTCTAATGTTTTTTAATATAACCAACTAAACATCAAGTCTCTGGGTTTAGTTTTGTAATCCAGTCATACACACAAAATATTGTCAAACCTAACAGTACAATTACTTCATACGGCCGGAAATTATTCCGAATTATACCCGTTAAACTATGTAGTTTATATATTAAACATCTGAAAAAATTTATATTTTCGAAAATTAATTGAAAAACGAGTATATTAAAAATTCTTTAAGCAAACTCTTTATATACTGATATATAGTGTCCGTCATATTGGTTTTTAATGGGCAGCACGTAGGCAGTAAGACTAAAAAGGATTCATAGACACCTTATTAATCAAAATCTATCTACTTTTTATTTGGTCTGTAGGAGGGTATAAAGAATAATGGATAGAAGACATGTAGCGTCCGCCATATTGGTTTTTTGATTCCATACAGCCAGTGTCACTCGTAAGAATAAGACGTATACGTGGACACCTCATTCATCAAAATTAATCGAGTAGTTTTGTTTTTATACGTAGAAACTCAAAACTCACTCAGAAGTGAAGCTAATATGAAGAGTATAAAGAGCATGAAAATATAAAGAGTATGAAAATCCTCAATTCTCCCGGCCATATGCCCCATCAATGCCGGGTAACTGAGTTAATTGAATTTAGTTAAAGTAAAAATCTGACATAAGTTTACTTATAAAAAAGAAAATATCCTACGTAGTTTAATATAGAATTCTATTTTAACTATATCTGATTTTTAAAGTTCAGTTCAGTAACTTCATAACACTACACCTTAAAAAAAACTGCTCAATTAAAAAAAAAACATATGCTAAAACCAAATAAACTTAAAAGCTCCACGTGTTCAGAAGACGGTAGTGACAAATTTGGTTTTCAACTGTGAAACTAAAAATGACACTAACAAAGAAGTATAAAAATACACAGAACAAATTTATTTTAAAAACAATGAAAAAAATAAAAAGTATAAAAACAAAAAAGAAACTGAACACATGTGCCGCTGGAAGAAAACACAGCAGATGGTGGCGAAACTGAAACCACTCAAGTTATTGGACTTAACGAAGCGACATTTTTTTATATATAAGAAACGCTGCCAAAAAATAAAATAACGGTTTTTTATAGTGTTCAAAAAGTCAATGAAAAATGTGTTAGAAACGGAAACTGGAGAAGAAAACATGCAAACGTTGGCATTAGCCTAAGAACAAAAACTCGATTTTTTTTGTTTGTCTAAAAATAACAAAAAACATGCATCAAGCAATTGGTCCATATACTGTATATGCAGTGTTTGTTTAAAAATATATATACACTCTAAGGTGGCTAAGTTTATATACTGTACATTTAAGGATTCCTAAATATTTACATACAAGCAAACTCGTCAATAATGACGGGCATTTTCAGGTTGGGTAAGCTGATCGACCAATGGCTGTCGAGATAAGAGATGTGATGCTTTTTAGTCAGTGATCATTGGGATAACAACCATGCGTGGCCATAAAAACATTCGGTGCACGCAGCCACTATTGTCAATTATTTTGTCGACTAGTGAATAGCCGTCAAAAATGACGGGAAAAGTTTTTGTATTGACAACCTTTTATCATTATTATTATTATTATTATTATTATTATTATTATTATTATTATTATTATTATTATTATTATTATTATTATTTAGTAGAACGGTCCAAAAAAACCAAAAGGTACCAGACAAAACACAAAACAAACAATAATCCACAAAGGGTATAAACAAAACAACAAAATCTTAAAAAGTAAACTTGTAAACTTTATCTAACTTGGCCTGTTCGTTGTAGGTTTGTTTTGCACGGATCAAACTAGTTTGCGGTCAATTTTGACCCACTTCCCGATATTCCAGAAAGGTAAAATTTGACACACGGACATAATAGTCTGTGATATATTTCAGTTCATTAAATTTTGAAGGCTCGATGTAGCGTAGTTATCACAGAATTTGCATGTGAAAGGCCAAATTTTTTCTGATAGAGTGTTTGGTCCGGTTCTTTTACTTTCATTTGCAAAGGGGAAAAAAGACCAGCTGGTTGATCGCCAGATGAAATGAGGGGGTTGAGATAGTAGTAAAGAAGTGAACTCATCCGAATAAGCACTTAACGTGTTTACCACTGCAGAGAGGAATTATCCCTCTATCCACCTTGCGCTGCTCCTGTGAAGAGGTGAATAATAAAAGGTTGTGCCTAAAAACAACGTTTTTCTGATATCTTTCCATTGTGCAATGCATTGTTTTAACTCAGCATTCGGCATTTTCACACATGATGCGGTGGCGCTATCATAGCTGGTGAGAAGCACGTTAGTATTTTATAACAATGATTATTATATAGACTAGCTATATGCTCGTCAATAATGACGGAAAAATTTCAGTGTTATACATACGCAAAAACACAGAGCTGGAAACATACAATATATAGGAGATATACAAGGTGTCCAAACATTGTTTACATATGATGTTTATAAGTTACAAGTTTATATATGTTTATACGTAAAATTGTAAAGATAATTTCCAGTCACCCTTTATGTATGTAAAGTTATTGATATTTAGATTCCGTATCAGAAGTGTGCTACACCTTATTTACGCTATCCCGTTACCAAGATGGAATTACCGTTTACTGCTAAATTTCAATAGAACATGCCCACCCATCCCACGTTATGCATCGAAATAATCGATTTCTTTTAAAATTCAATAAACATAAAAAAACAAAAACTTTTATATAAAGAAAACAGGCTTTTTTTACAATTCATCTTGGATAGGTTAAGAAACCTTTCAAACACGAAAACAAAAATTTACCCAACTGGGTCACGCTTTTCGAGGAAAGCAGACTTACAAATGACTGTTGATAAGCAACTCATCTTACACGTTCCTATACATTCTCAAAAAAAAAATAAACCAACAAACACAAAAACACAACAAAAAAAACAGCGTTCCCCTTTCAAGAACGTGAAACTCGAAGCGACATTTTTGCTTCTTTTTTGTTGTACTCTTTCTTTGCACTCTCCCAAGCACACTTTGCAGATCTGTCGTTGATGAATCCCTTCACAGCCTCCCTCGTACGAAAAAGACGAAGAAGAAAAGGGGAAAACAAAATAAGTTGGGTGTGAGTGAAAACAAGTAAAAGTAGTGAAGGAAGCCGACACCTGGTTTCGCCTCACTTCCAATCAAACGCCAGCAGCGCCATGGATCGTTGTTCGAGCGATTTGTTTAGGAATAGACGCCATTTCCATTGGTATGAGGCTACTCGACCTCTTTTCCCTACTATACCCAAAAAAAAAATAAACAGGAAGTTCCTTTCTTAGAAGAAGAAAAAAAAAGACCTTTTAGACCACGCCCACCTAGCGAGAAGTAAGATACTGCTGCTTACAGACGCTATTTGCAAAATTGCTTCCAAGTGCATAAAGTTACTTGGAATGAAAAAGAGAAAAAGAGAGAGAGAAAGATCGAAGAGGTGAAAAGTGTTTAGGTGAATGCGATGTAAAAAGATTAAGTACATCTCTATTCACGCTGAAGAAAAGTTTTCTGTACAAGTTGTCAAGAGTTGTTTTGAGTGACAGGATGGGTTATTCGGGTTTTCAAACGCGTGGAGTAAAGAATAAAGTTAGCACCAAATTTCGCTGGAGTTTTTTGTAAAAAAGATACACTACAATTAATAAAAAGTGGGTAATAAACTTTTTTTTGATCTTTAATAATGTGAAAGAAATTGAAAAATAAAATTAAAAATAAAAAGTTATAATAAAAAATAGGGTACTGAATTATGGGACACCCAGTACAGTATACTAAATACAAACACGAAAAATATCAAACAATTGACAGAACATTTATTCTTTATCGGTTCACAAGTTATTGGCTTAGCAACTTCATTTAGTGTGATTTAGTGTGATCAATCTATTATTACATTGGAAAATATGAGTCGTAGCTATCAACTCATATACTGTATATTAGGTTGTAGCCAATGGTCCATTTAGTCAAAATCCACTATTTCATTTTTATTTCCAACAATGCAACTGAAATAAAAATTAACCTAATACAATAGTGACAAAAGTGTGATGCTGCTACAACAGTTTCGCTGTATGTCACTGATGCTACGTAGTAAAGTTATTTTAGTCGGGATGCATTCTAATTTTTATTTTATTCATGAGAATTCATCAGTTCAGAATGACCAACACAATAGAAAATACAAAGCGGTAGTTGAATACAAAAATTGGTTAAAAACAATGATTAATGTGTTTATACAGGTGACGATCAACTTTGTAAACATTTTTTGTTTACAAAAAAGCATTTTTTGTTTGAGGGTTGGAATGATAACCAATGTTTCTCATATATTCAAAAGCAAATCGTTCTATTTTAAAATTCGTGTTTAAATTAACCACACAAACATCAAAAACTAAAATATCTCCACGGTGTAGTATCAGTGACAAGAAGAGAAGCTGTTGTAGCAGGATGCTGCATTTTAATCGTTATTGCTGAATCAATTTTTATTTCAGTTCGATTGTTGAAAATAAATTAAATGACAGTGAATTATGACTAAATAGAACAGTGACTACAACTTACTAAAAATGACTTGGTAGCTACGATTCATACTTTCCACTACAGTATATCAATTGTGATTTCCTTAAAATTTCATTTTAATTTTAATACCATTATCGTGAAGAGCCCTATGGACGTTCTATTATATCCAAACTTCAACATTTTTATTATAATAGCGTTCCCATGGAACCGTACTGAAAACTCTGTATACACACAGTAGGGTGGTACTTATAATGGGGGAAAACGACAGTTTTATACTGAGTTGAAACACCAATTTATCGTGTTCCAATATTTAAAACAAAGTAAGTACTATTCCTAAAATTTGGTGAATTTCAGATTAAATTTAGAGGTCGCTACATTGGAAACATCGGTTTAACTTGACACAAAAGAAAAGGAGGGGAAGGGAGGCAGAATTTTAATTTTGAATAGTCTATTTTCCAATATTCAAAAAAAGTTATATTTTCCAAATTTGCCCATTTTAGATGACATTTAAAGGTATTTTCCATAGTTTGAGAAGCAGGTTTAAAACAGGCAGTATTAAGATGCGATTTTTCAGATCTTGGTAGCGACCCCTAAAAATTGTTCAAAACTAACCTAATTTTACAAAAATTACTTTTTTTTCCATAATGGAACAAATTCAGAACGTGTCCCATCCATTTTGTCAAAACTTAAAAAATAAGGATCACCTTAACATACAGTATACGTACAACTATTCAAAGCAAACAAATCCTTGTGAAATTGAACCTCTAATTCCACCAGGTCAGACATTTAAACTTGCATCAAAAACGAAAACGAATCATTTAACCGTGAAAAACCGTTTAAAACCATAGCAAAATGCAAAACAAAAACTACACCCTATCGCCTCTCTCGTTTTCCATAATAAAGCAATCACACGTGTCGGCACCTGACGAATCCCATTGAAAAGGGATCTTTTCTTCTCTCTTTTAAACGTGCAAAATAGTTCTGCGCAGTGAGATAACCGTAAAAAAAGACAACAAATCTTTTAACCCCCCTCCTCCGTTTACGCATTGGAAAAGCGACACTCGCAATACCCAACAACCAAACTCTACTCAACATTCCAGCAATAAATTCGCCATTTTTTAGTGTCAAACTTTTGTATTCTCTTCGCTCGAACCAATTGCTTCTAACACCACGGGCTTTGCCAGTGCCAATTGCTGAGCGCTGATTGGCTGCCGAATTTGTTTTCTCTTTACAAAAAAAAAAAAATAAAGAAATAAAATAAAGAAAAAGTGGAAAGAGAGAAGAATCCTTTTAAAGCTTCCCTGCGGGTGGATCGACTAGTCGCTCCCATTTGGCAAGCAGCATGCTCCATCAAACTAAAAGAAACGTTCAACGAACACGAGTGACAACGAATAGGAATGTTGGTCCCTGACAAACAATCTTTTTCAAGCTAGCGACAGTCACAGTATGCTCTCGCCAAAATCGAACTTTTATTAAAAACTTCTCTTTTTTTTAAAATAAAAAATGACAGTTCCGACTGCACTCGACAATTCCCAAAAAAACGAAAAGCGAGAAAGAGCGAGAGATAGGCTTCACTGCAATAAAAACAAATGCCCGCCTGAATGGTACCTTTCCAGCATGACGGTAGAGAAGTAAAGCAACTACTGTACAAGATAGTTCTTGATTTATGCGAATTCTTTATACTGCGTACAATTAATCATTATTCGCTATTGTATTCGCTAATATGCGATAAGGGAAATCGTTCTACATGCTTGTAATAACCGAGAGAATTCACCATTGTGCGATTTTGTGTGGTGATTTACGAATGCCTAAACTAAAATATATCAAATAAAATAAATAAAATAAACAACCGCTGAAAATTGTCACTTAGCCAACTTTCCATATGCTATTTTAGGATTTAAATACAAATAGTATGCGAAAAACATAACACTCGCATAAATCGAGTGCCGTCTGCACTTTACAATTTAGAAACAGAAAAGTATGTATTGTACTATTTGTTGGAAGTTTAACTAATGATATACTGTATATATTACTAGCAGTACCCACGGCTCCGCCCGCGTTGAAATGTGATAGCTACGTACATCACGTACATGGAGATACATATATTACAAAAGATCAATTTCCGCAAATTCCGGATATCAGTTTGCCATGGAAAAGGACTGGTGGAAATGAAATAAACGATTTCAAGGGAAGTTCAATTTTTGAACATAGCGCTACGTTCCCCAATTTACTATGGAAAGAAGGAGGTGGTTACCTACACAGACTGATTGACATGCATAGGCTGACAGTGCTGTACAGGTGAGCCCACACTGGACCTTGTATGAGAGATCACGTTTCACCCCTCTCTCTCTCTCTCTCTCTCTCTCTCTCTCTCTCTCTCTCTCTCTCTCTGCACCCCCTATATTATGTAACGTGATTTTAAGTAGTCTATGAGTTATTCAATGAACCACGGAACATCCTAATTAAATAAAGCCGTGTAGTGACTTTTTGTTTGGGTTCTAATTGGTTCTCTGCACAATCCAATGGCATTCGAGTGCACGAAATTTCAAAGCAAACGTTT
The DNA here is from genome assembly GCA_034695005.1 of Cryptops parisi. Lineage (NCBI taxonomy): Eukaryota > Metazoa > Arthropoda > Chilopoda > Scolopendromorpha > Cryptopidae > Cryptops > Cryptops parisi. Next base: position 12,222 of record JAQIWH010002309.1, on the reverse strand, counting down.
TTGAAAAGGGTGGGTTTATCAGAGTAACAAATGATATTTTATCGTTTTTAAGTTTGTAGTTTGTTACTGAGTTCGATTTGTCAAAATCGTATAATGCAAAAATAAAAAATAAAAAAATAAAAAAATAAATCTGTAGTTCATTAGGAAGGGCGCAGCTACTTTGCAAAAAAGAGTAGAAGGTCAAAGCACAGGCAATAGGGTGGGTTTATCAGGCAATAGGGGTGAATTCTAGGGATAGAAGGTACAATGGTCAAAGCACAGTTGGTCACTACAACACTACAACTGTTGGTCACAAGTTCAGTTTAGTGCGTTTTCCTGTGTTCTCCTGCGTTCTGTTCAGTTAGTGCGGTTTCAGGTTCGTTTTCGTTTTTAATCTAAATTAATAGATTGATCTTGCTTATCTAGCTAATTAAGGTTTACTTTTTGCAACAACGTTCCCGTCAATTTGACGGGTTTTAAGCTAGTATGAAATAAAACGGTTCAGTAATTCTCAAGTTACAAAAATACATACACAACGCAGACGTTGGATTTTATAATTGGTAAAAATAGAGAAGAGAAGTCTACTCATAACATGATGTATGTCAATACAGAAAAATTACTTATAAGCATAGGCGTACTCAACTTACACCAATTCTATTATATGCGTTTAACAAAAAACAATCATAGGGTACTTCCTTTACAGCTGTATGGGAAAAACTACTACACAAGGTGTGTCCTAGTCGTAATGCCTTAATTTTAGTTTTTTAAAATAAGCAAATGCTATTTTTTAGGTCAAAAAGCGTCTACAACACCACAATACTACACCTTACTACAAGATTCAAATTTGGGCCAAAATATTTAGTTGCCGTTAGAGTGCTGTTGCCATTCAACGCCAAATTGTGTCACCCAGAGAAGATGCAAGATGCTGCATGGCATTGTTTAAAACCATCCACAAATAGAGTTTCCTATTGTCTCTATGCATCTAGAGCTGAAACTCACGTAGAAATGTGTTAATTCTTTTTTATTAAACTAGACATGATATATTATTTGATTTGTAAATAAATAGGCTTCTATTCCTTACTCTGTGAGAATATAACACAATGAGAGTACGGTATTAAGACGTGGATACATTATGTTATCATTGAAAATGATATGTATACGGAGGTTACCCACAAAATTTGAGTTTATTAGCTTGTATTTGTTTAATGGGTCATTTTTGTGGCCGAAAATAAAATAAAAATAATGATGAATCGTGTCTTGTATAGCGTACTTTATACATGACTTTAGTAATTAAAGGTTTGCCCAGGATAAAGTTGCATAAGTCAATTCATAGTTTTGAGTAAATGGAAAAAGTATTCAGCAACACGTGGATTGTCATATATTAGGTGACCAATGTCAAAGAGGTATATGTATATTTTAAAGAGTTTATCTGTGGGCGACGCTATACTCCATTTCACATAAGCTGACACGAAATTGCTGGCACAATTATGAGGAAGTTAAATGAATCAGCCAATGGTTGACGAGCGTACCTCTCACACGTTTCAGTTGCTGTGTGATCAGTGGTCACACAGTGATCACCTAGCTCGCCTCTTGGCTGTCTCAAGCTAATTCCGTGTCAGCTTATGTGAAATGGAGTATAGCTAAGCACATGTATGAGGCACGGTTTTCCATAATAATCTCAATATTGAATTTTTGGCGCTTGCATCGTTATTCTGGGCAAGCCTTCAAGTTTCACTTGACGGTGATTTTTACGTAACTTACATGATTTTCGATTTAAGCACTATAACAATGAAACCTAATCCTGCATAATAAGTTGCTGAAATGTATGGCAACGTTTTTACATTTTACATTTTTTTTTTTTTACAAAATGTCTCAGACTTCACATATGCAGTCGTTCTAAAGATTCAGCCAAAAATTTTGGATTTTTTAAGACGTAAACTTTATCGAGAAAAACATCAAGTCCCAGTTTTTTTTTTATCCGCGATTCGAATTCGGTTTTTCCGAACATAAATTAAACCCTTTTCGAAAAGTGACAACCATACTATAAAAATATATATGTATAAAAGAAACTGTCAAAAAAATACGAGGGTGTAAAAAAAATCTAAGTCTAAAAAAGTTGTTGTTGATGACGACGATAATGAAAACGATGATCGTCCTAACAAAAAAAAAAAAAACTTCTATCGCGTATAATAGAAGACGACGAAAAAAAAACGTGTAAAAAGGACTTTTGTTTTGGCAAGTCCCCAAAAGATGTCGTGCCAGACGACGACGACGTTGTTATATAGCATTGGTAAGACGACGAAAAGATGAAGACGAAAAAGACAACAGAAGAATGGTTTTGGGAAAGCTCGTTTGTTGCGCATGCGCACCAGTTAAAACGTCGCCTGATTATTCCAAACCGTCAGGAGCCGTTAATTAATGCCTCAGATACGAAAGTGCTGGTGGGAGAGATGAAGACGAGGCTCTAGTTGCTCGTTAAGAAGCCGTTGAACTTTTCCATCCATTGTGCCTCCAACAACGCTTCCTCCAACACTATACCACCCATTCTCCACCCCACCCCCCTTCAACCTCCCTATCGTCCTCCCCACAATTCATTTCGACAACCAACTTACTACCCGTCATCTCGCTCCCCAATTTATACACGCGTGTGTCGAAAACCACTGACGCAAAATTATCGCACCGCAGAGACGCTCAAGTTTTATAATGAAGAGACCGTGTCACCGTTCGTCATCATCTCTTTTTTTGTTTTTGTCCTTTCCATTTTATCGTTTGTTTGCCAATCGATAACTCCATCATCTTATCCAACTAGAACATCTTTTCCACCGACCAAGCCCAAAATGTCCAATCGGCGACCGCGTGGTCACTCATCATTAATGGATGAAAGCACCCAATTCTCATCGTCCGATAGTCGCAACGTCGAGTCAATCACGTTCTGGATGCTTCCCAATAAACACTCATCTAGGATCATGCATAAACATGTACGCGAAGAATGACCACCATCCTTCAATCATTAGTCGCGCCACTACTGCTCTTCATTGACACCATCGCGAATGACACCAACACCAGTCGAACCATATTTATGCGACACGAAACAAAAATCACCTTCCATAAACTACATCACAGGGTCATTATAAAGTCCTTGTGAAATTTTAAATGTTCATGATGTCGGGTCTAAACATAATTGTTAATAAATCTGTAAAAACAGAAGAGAAATGCGATTGTAATTAAAAAGGGTATTGTAAAAGGGTGTTAATTAGGTTTATTACAATTTTTGAGGAAAATGCGTTTCTCAACTTGTCTTGCTGTCGATGGCTATTTCAAACTTCTTGCACTATTATCTTTGTACATATTGGTGTTTTGCACAAAATTATGCGTCAAGAAAGTAGAATTGCACCTAACACACTCAAAAATGTTTTTAGAACAATTTGGATAAAATGTCACAAATAACGTTGCATGTAACAATTCATAGTTTTGAGTAAATAGCAAAGAAGTATTCAGCAACACATTGATTGTCACATACTAGGGACCAAATTTCGAAGTGGTATATGTATGTTTTAAGCAGGTATGAGTTTGTCTATTGACAGCACTAGCTAGGCCCATACATGAAGCTGTTTTCCATAATGACCTCAATATTCAATTTTTGTAACATATAGTACAACGTTATTCCGGGCAAGCCTTCAATTAAGTTACTAAGAGTGGTTTCATTTGTTTTATTTTATTATTAGTTTTAGTTTTATTATCATTATATTGCTAGAATCCCTTCAAATGATGTGGTTGAATAACATTTTGTTATCTAATTTTAATTTATTTGGTTTAGTAAAAATTCGTTTGAATTGCTTTTTAATATAAAAATTTTTCATTGTAACACCTATCACGTATTTTGGTGTCACTAGTTGTTCATTGTATTGATGTCTCGATAAACAGTCTTTGGTAAATAATACCAGACTCATGAAATTACCAACAAAAACACACCATTGCTATCCAACCAAGCTTCGATGGCGATTTGTATCACTTTTGCAAACAAAACTCATTGGGTAGATTGTAACTACTAACACGCCATATGTTCTTGTTTAAACGATTAAGGCATATTCTCACTAATAAGGAGAAATTGACACTGTTTAAGACATACTTCTGTATTGTCGTACGGAATTCTTCTCTTGGCCGATGCCACTGGCTTTCGCTTTCGTAGGCTTAATGTTTCCTATAACAATATACTTCGCCTTCTCTTTAAAATTCCAAGAATTGCCTCAATTACTGTCAAATGCAGGCAACTCAATTATCATCGATTGAAGGAGGTTCCACGTATGATGACAAATCCCAATCACCCACTACACCATCATGTTTCTCAATTCAATAATATTATTCTCCAACGAAGAAAAAATAGTCATAAATTTCGGTTTAAACATAGTGAACCTCTAACTAAATCTAAGTATCCGTACAATAAATATCATGAGTGCAATATATATCTTGCTTTCTTATAGATTAAGGAAATTTGCCTCTTCAATACCTCCTGTCGAAAAAAAAATTCTTAGTACCTTTAATAAAAAGCTGTACCAATATATATTATTGCTGTAAATGTTTAAATTATGTACACTTTGGACGATAGTCTACTATATTTCAAATAAAAACAAAATAACGTTGCAATGGAAACCAATTCAACAATGCACTGACAGTTGTCATAGTAACTGATTTCGTTGCTAAAAATGTACAACAATGAAAATAAAACATTTTTCGGTTGCTATGGATACAAAGATCGTTGTTAAAACAAATTATTACCGCTAACAATTACCATAGAAACAAAGTAGTGGAATCTCATGGAAACTGCCTACAAGAGTTGCTATAGAAACAAACCTCATTTTTACGACACTAAGTGGCATCGCGTCAAAAAGGAAATCGACCCTCATCAATCTGTTCATCCTTCTTTACGAAACAGTAAAAAAAATTATATAGAGGATAAAAAATAAATAAAATAAATAAATAAAACCACCAGACCGACGTTTTTGTTTCATCGAACTGACAGATAAATAAAAAGAAAAAAAAACAATTCTCGAACTGGTGGAAATCCTCACAACTTTAAACGTTCCACATTCGCTACCCATCTTCTTCCTCTCTAGGCCCCAAACAAAAGAGAAATATTTCTCCTCATTACGGGTGAGACGTCATTTAGAAAAAAAAACGTTTTTCGCACCTTCGTCAGCCTACAATCCTTTCTTTCTTATCGTCTTTGCAGAAACGGAACAGAAGAAAAAGAAGAAGTAGTAGAAAAAAATCCTCCATCCAAACAAGAGCACAAAAAATATGAAGCTTTAAATGAGAAAAAAAATGGAATGGAACTCTGTTAATTGGCAATTATGGGTGACATGAGAAAAGAAGACGATCTATTATCCTCATATTTTTTTTGTCGTCTAATACTCTAAGTCCTCTTTAAAGTTGCACATGTCATTTATATTACAACATCCATCTACAATTTCTTATACGAAACAAAATTTATAGCATTGACAAAACTCAAGTCTTATCAATTGAATTTTTCAATCAGTCGATTTAATTAACCATTAACGAAAATAAATCTCAGGAAAAAAAAATAATCATCTTATTTACTTATCACATCATTATCATTAGCTATCACTGGCGGCACCACCATGTTAGCTTCAATGAGCGGAAATTGCATAGCCTACATTTTATTTCCGCTTTTCCAAGCGAAACATGGCGATAAATTGAACGACGACACTGGTGATAACGGCAACAAAAAAATGCTACACAGAGAACTAGGGATAATTATGACACCCACGAAAAATATATTTTTCCACCAAAACATTAAAAAAAGTGGCTTACAAGATTAAAAATGTAAACCAGAATTCGCTTAAAATTTTTTTTCCTAAGATTGTATGGCATATGTTTACTCACACGTACACAAGAAAACAAATAATTCGACATAAAAGCATGGTTAATCGTAAAAACCAACACTGTTACAGAATGAATCGACGACAATTCATCAACTTTTATCTCCAATCATTATCACCAGCCAAATCAAGTTGCTGTTGGGTTCAAATGACAACAGAGCGCTTCGCGCAAATGACGTCACACGCGAGGGATTAAAAGGAATACGTGACCTTTTCTGTCAACATACGACTAGAATGAGTTGGGTTGCAAATGATGCCATCGCCCGTTTCGGACACTGATGGACGAAATACATCATGTGTGGATAATAGGAAAAAAACACACATTATAAGTGTTAAATCGAATTAATTTGCTCCATTTACAACAATTTATCAAGTGTTATCTTAAATCCGTTTATCTTAAAACACATTGTTGTCACGTACAGCAGGGAAGACTGGAGTTTAAAGTAACAGTGGTCAAAAGTAGTATCTCTAATAACTAAACAACGGTTGAAAATAGACCAATCGGTCCAAAACGTGAAAAGGGCGTCTTCTGTGTACGAAGCTTTTTTTTACCATTGTTTCAAGCCGATTCGCGTTTGAGGACATTGGATTTTGTAAACCAAATGTGTGGTTTAACGATGATCACATCAACTAATGTGGAAGCAGCTTGTTTTTATCAACAAAGGCATTTTCAATCAATAAACATTTCCTGATAAATTGTATTTTCTGAAGATAAAACGTTTTGAAAATAAGCTCTTCGATTATTCATCACAGATGATAAGTGAAGAATAAAACCAATAATACTCAGTACGGTTATATAAAAACAAAAAAACAACCTTACTTCGTTTCAAACATCATTTTGACTAGGCAAGTCCAGCTAGTTGTGAAAATTCCAGCAAAATAATGCATAAATTTTATTTTTGAGTCGTATTCGAAAAATACACGACCACGGAAAACACGATTAATCAAACGACAGGAGACAATGCAGAGCTTCGTTCGACAGGAAATAATAAATATAGGATCGCATTCGAAATGATTGATCTTCTCGAAAAACGCAATAGAACTATTATGGAGCTTTACATTAAACTCATCTGGCTTTCAATCTTGTTCAACGGAATTATGATATAATAGAATATGGTATAATAGAATTCAACTGCTGTCATAAACGTCACAACAAGATCGAATAATAGCACTGTAATAGCCTAAGACAACGCATGTGTTTTGTGAACAAAGGTGTTAAGTTTTGTTTAAATATGGACTGTGGAAAAGAGATATGACACACTCTGTAGACATCGCTGGACCAAATTTATGCTGTAGCCGTTAAGCATTAAGTTCAAGACAGAAGATCTCTCGACTTCCATCAAGGTTCGTATGCATAGCTCAGATCATTTATTCTTATTTTGTTTTCCACCAGTTGACGTTATAATTGAGGAGTTGGTAGAATAACGGCGTGACTTCACAAATGTAGTTTCGAGAAACAAAGCAAAAACGTCTGGAAACTTTAAAATTTAAGTTTAAAAAAAATTCTGTCAACTATAAACTAATAAATAGAAATGAACGCATTTTGCAAAAAAAAATTTGTTAACATGTTAGTTGACATGCCTCGAGTTATGGGACAAAAATTTCAAAGTCGCCCGCGATTTCCAAAAGGTTGAGCACCCCTAGTGTAGATGATAAGTATGAACCCTTTTTATTCAACATAAAAAATATTGTTGAATAAAAATTGTAGAAGGAATACTATTGTTCAACCCTTTTCCCACCTGTAATCCACTAGTTGAGGGTTGTTGTTTATTAACATTACGACCACTAATTAAAAAAAAATTACGACCAGTGATTTTTCTTTGGATAGAAACCTGTCTTGTGTCGTTTGTTTTTGTCTATTTTTTAAACGGACCACCTGATCTTTTGTTGTGATTTCGAACCCAGATTTTCCTCGAATTTTTGTTTGGATCTTGAGTAAGTCGACCGTTCGGATCTCGAGGATCCACTGTATAACAAGACTTCATAATCGCTGAGTTTATGCAGATTCAGCTACATTTACAGTGCAATTACAGCCCAGAAAGGATAGCGCTTAGCGAAAAATCGAATAGCTTTGAGTGTATAACATTTTCTTTGAAGGAAGACAACAAAAAAAACAGTGTCATATCAATAAGGCGCTAGCGAACAGTGTGAGACCGGGAGATTGTTGTATGATCGTTTTTAAGATTAAGTTTTTGATTAAGTACTTGGTTATAGCTACAAGATGAAAAACTTACATTGGCAACCAAATGTCGTCATCCCCCTTCTGGTAGGACTAGCTACCACTCTCATTTTAGCCGAAGGACACTCCCGTTTGGAGAAAAAGGAAATTCCCACTTATACTGATGAGCAATGTAAGTGAACGATGTTTATTGGACCAATTGTTTTAATGTCTAATTACAAGAGCAATACAATGGGCACAAACTGTAATTTAAACCACTTCTGCAACGCTACCAAACTTTTCATTTACATCTTTTTTTCGGGCAGTTTATTGTTTCGAAAGTTGAGCCTTATTATGCAGGGTTTTCCAGACCAACCGTACCAGAGTTTTTTCTTGAAATCCGTAAGACGGATTTATGTGAGATAACAAATTTCTCTGGGGGTGTCACATCACATCATACATATTTTAACCCATTATTTTTATAACAGACAATTTCAAATTAAAGATAAACCACATACACTCACTTCATCGAACCGTGGGGTAGTACAAGGTTCATCCACGGCTTCTTTTTTATATTTTTTAATTGCCAATCAGATACACGTTCTTAAGTTAAATTGTAATGTCTAATAAAATATCCCGCAACATATATATATATATCACTAAACGCATAAAAAATCTACTTAATTATAAACAAAAAAAATGTATCTCAAAGTAAAAATTAATTTTGTTATTATATATGGGCATTTCCTTTTGGGCAGACGCCCCAAAATTTAGGATTGAACGTTTAAAAGTATCCTATAATAGAATCATAAGAATTTTATTTAACCTTAGTCCATACCATTCCATTACAAATTTCTTACGCACCCGCAAACTGTTGAATCTTGAACAATTGATAAAATATCACCGTCTGTTAGAAATTGCTAAAGGTTTTCGTAACCGTAATCATCCCTATCATTTTTTAAACCAATATCTTGTTAATACATTTACCCATCGAACACAATATAAGTATAATATAAAAATTCCTTCATCTTCTTCTCTTTATTCACAAAATCGATACCCACTGAACCACATAAAATTATGGAACTCCTTGCCTATAAAGGTTTTAAAGATTAATTTTACTTGTCAATACCTTCAATGTGACAAGTAATGTCGCCATTTAAAAAAAACAACTATTTCATTATATACTTCATCAATAATTAATGATTTCTGTATGATATTTTTGAATTTTTGTTTTCAATCATGTTACATTCATTTTTTAATAGTCGTTCAAGTATGTATTTGTTTTATTAATAGTTTTTATGCTTTAAGTTTAATTATTGTAATTCCTGTTTTGACCCCATAGGTCGTGAAATTGAATAATAAACAATAAACAATGAAATGAAGCAACTTTTATTCCAAACATTTTTTAATATAGTTTACCATTAACGAGATAGTTCACATTAAAGCAGTGGAAATAGAATCATAAGATATCATATCATAGGTGTTCGAAATGTCCGCCATATTCATTTAACCACGTCCCCTTTCATCTTATGTGCATTAGTGTCAAATCAAGGTAGTCAGGTGTCCTAGACAACAATCTGCATTCTTATCACGTTAACCTCCATCAAGAATTTGAGAGATATGACTTACAGAACATGTTGATTTCCCTGGACATATGAGGCAACCTTCAAAAGAGGTGGGGAACTTAACATCCAAAATACGCATTACTAGTCAACAGAAAATCCACACTGAAGTGGACAACCAACACAGTTGGAGCATCAACACGAGGTGGGGCCTCATTAAACATCAAGTCATCGAGCCTTACGTTTTCGAAAGTGCTTTAAATGGAGCATTGTACGCCGAATCTGTGCGAACTCCTAGAGGATGTACCTCTGGCAACACGAGTGACAATGTAGTTGGGTTGGATGCTCAGCATATTTTTCTCAAGGGTTCGGTGCATAGTTGTCCAGCTTTTTCCTGGAAGGTGGATTGCGCGAATGATTGAGTCCCATTGAGTAGGTGGATTGAGCCCCATGTGCGAAATCTGATTATTTCAATTCCATTGTTTTCATGTCAAATAGTTGATAATATTAAAAAATGTTTCGGATGCAAGTTGTTTCTTTTTAGAAGACCTTTCAAACAATACCCAACTTGACTCCTGTTCCCATTTGAAATTACAAAGTTGACCGCAGTTTACCCTGCTTCAATTTTTCCCAGTTGACGGAAATGTCATACAACCATTTTTAGATCAACATTAGTGATTACATTTTATCTCACATAAATCCGCCTTACGGTTTTCGAGAAAAAACCCTAGTACGGGTGGTCTGGAACACACTGTAGTTGTTCTCATTTCAAGTTCATATTTTACACTGTAAGCCTACTATATAAATTTTTCGTTGTTATAAATTTTTTGCTAGAGTTAGTTTATTGATAACTGTAATAGTAAAGTTTTTGTTTTTTTAAGTGCTCTTATTTTCATTGTGTCATTCAGAACTAGCCGTTGAAAAATCAACGGTGCTAGTTGAAAATTAAATGAACAATACAGAGATAGCGCGCGAATTCCATGTCAATTCAAAAATAACATTCATTAATTGTTCATTGTTGTTATTGTTTCAAATTTTAAATTCATCAACCAATCAGCAATCGAAAAAAAAAGTCACTATTTGGGTTTTATTTAGTTATAAAAAGATAGGGAATTTACAACTTATTTTTTGTCATTACTTAAATTGCTCAAATTCGTTCCTAGAAGCTCTTCGATTTGATGAGAAACGTTTCAGTGGGACGTTGTGATGGGCAAGAAAAAGTAAATTAAACAATAACAAAAGTTTTAAAAAATCAACTTTAAGTTGAATAGTCTTACATATTCCTTATGTAGAAGATGATGTCAACCCGAAAAAACAAACTTCTTTTAATCATTTACACTGTTTGGGTTTTCATTATTTTCAGATAAAAACTTTCAATATTCTTGCACTACTACGCTTGACGGATCGATGGATCAAATGAAGATTGCGTGAGATCCTTACAAAAAAAATTAATACACACTTCGCTATCTGATAAACCTTTAGGTCCTCAACAATCGTGAGGTTTCAAAAGCACAATTCCCCTGATGAACATAATTTGTCGCCATAGACCGTCCACACGTGACCGTTTGGTCAAAACGTAATTTAATCATTCGAAAATTGGAAAAGTAAAACATATAAGTTCTACTTTGCAAAATTCTCTATGGTGTTTTTGGTTTTTTCGTTTCATGTTAAGTAGAGTCCGAAAACTTTGTCCAGTTTTTTCAGATTGCCCTCTTAATATAGTGTAGAGTTAACCAGGAAAGTATTTTAACGTAGCTTCACATTGGGGATTCATTGGTTTCTCACATTCGCAATTTTTTCCTTTCCGCTTCCCAGTTTCTTGTATAGGAACTGTTCGCGGAACTACTAATTAAATATAAACATAATTTGCCATATGCAAGTATGCTTGATCGTGAGAAAAAAAATACAGGTTGGACCTCCCTAATCTGGACTTCACTCGTCCAGAAGCAGCTTCGATGGTTCAGAACGATTAAAATCCAAATTACTGTACACACAAAAACGATCTTTATTTACTGTAAATTTTGCTGTAAATTTAAAAAGTTATGAACAAAAGCTATTCACTAACTTTCACTGTAAATGTTTTTTAAAAAATTGCAAATTTAAAAATTATTACTTTAGTGTACTGCAAATTTATTGTAAATTGGTAAATTTATTATATACTATAAATGTACTGTAAATTTACTGGGAAATTACTGCAACTAAAAAAAAAAATTAGAGTAAAATTGCAGTATATTTACAGTAACTTTTTTTTACAGCAACAGCAATATTTTACAGCAATATTTTACAGCAATTTTACAGCAATAGTAACTTTACAGTATATGTTTACAGTTAATTGAAGGCTTGCCTAGAATAACAAATACTTTATAACTAATAACTAATAATAAATACTTTATTAAAAAACGAGGCCCCACTAACATGCAGGGCCCATTGTTCTGGTTTTCGAGAAACAACGAGTGCCTCGGTCTTAGCGGTGTTGATTTTCATAGAGGACGATTCACACTCGAGCGCAAATCTGTTCAGTGCGTGTTGTAGATCAGACTGGGAGGATACCAGTATTGCAAGGTCATCTGCAAAAAGCAAGTGACTGACTCTGACCGTTTCCAATAGTGACACTCTCACTGCC